>CM052716.1:70054752-70082265 GCA_028551405.1 Uromys caudimaculatus | reverse complement strand
TCTATGATGGGTCTAGAACTATGGACTGAATGCTATACAGCAGTCTATGATGGGTCTAGAACTATGGACTGAATGCTATACAGCAGTCTATGATGGGTCTAGAACTATGGACTGAATGCTATACAGCAGTCTATGATGGGTCTAGTCAGCGTCTTGCCTCTGATTGCCTGCCCCAGGCTAAGGAGGTAGAAAACATGACAAGTACTCAAGTTTGAGAAGTAGGATGGCTTGCCTCTAGGACTCCTGCCTTAGTGGAAATCATTCATCCATTAAAACATGACACATTTAACCTATGGCAACACTGACACTTAAAAAATAATAATAAGAGTCAGAATTGTTGCCTTCAAAAAGCCTGAAATCCAAATCTCGGTGCCAAGCAAAAACAACTACCAGGTGCCAACACTGAATGCCGAGGTAAAGCTGATGCTAGAAACCAAATAATGAGGCCTATCTGATCAGAGCACAGCCTGACAGCAGAAGCAGGCCAGGGCAAAAGGGTCAAGTTTGGACAACAGGTCCTGCCTGTCACCCAGCAACTCGGCCAGGATGGGGAGCTAACAGAGAATTCCTAAGTCAAGTGATTTGACCTGATTGTCTTCCTAACTCCCAGCCTGTGACTTACTGCTGAGCTAGAATAAGATGAAAACATGGCCTTTGCTTTCTTTGGTCTGTTGATAGAAGTGTACTCTGAGTTGGATCTGACCCACAAACCTCTTCCCTAGGATGTTCCCAGTATGGGAAGCTGCTATGCAACCTGCTGAGGGAAGGAGGGAGTCAGTCCTCCCCAGCTGTGATGCGTATGAACCACAATAATGGCCAGCATGGAGACACCCCTGAGAGGACAGTCGTAGCCCTTGTATCTACTGATTGGATGTAAGGCATGGTCAACAGGACAGGAATCATTTATGGATACGGAAACATAACCAACTAGCCAGAGCCAGCGAGATCATGAATCATAGAGAAGAACCTTTACTAAACTAATATAATTCCTAACTGCATTCTAAATGCTTATCCTTAGACCTACACATAAGTCCAGGTTAACAAAAAGGTCTAAAAACACAAAAAACAAAACAAAACCTCTCTTTGCAGCAGACTGAAGCCATTACAAAAATCACAACTGTTTGATTGTAAAGAGAAACTGATCCTGGGGGTGCCCAGTCCCAGTTGATACATCCACAACACAACCCCACATTTAAGGCTGAGGGAACATCACAGAAGATTAATGGAAAGATTGTACGAGCCACGGAATGCGGACGTCTGCTTTTAGATTGTTTCTCTCAGAAATGACAGGGAAGCTACATCCATCAGCAATGTGGATGGCTAAATAGGCCTGAACAATAGCACGACTGCACATGCTAACATGGGAGGGGGCATCTCATGAAGGGGGCACCCTTAAACCAGAACTACAGACAACTAATGAGAGGGGGGACAAGTCACCCCACGGTGAGTCCCCAACACTAAACAGTTAACCCTGAAATCAGAAACATGTGCAATACTGAACAGACTTATATGCCAATAAAGAAAGAGAGGCCATGAATTTGAAGGGGATCAAGCCGGGAATGTGGGGGAGTGGAAGAGAGGTTTTTCCTCTTATTGGAAATTACGTGATTATATGCTTAAAATTTTTTTTAATTTCAAAACAAAAACAATTTGGATAGGGAAAAAGAATAGCCAACAAGATCTTTAAGAATTGGGGGCCTAAGTGGGCTGTGATGGTGCAGGCCTTTAATCCCAGCACTTGAAAGACAGAAGCAAGTGGGTCTCTTTGTGTTCAAGGCCAGCCTGCTCTGCATAGTGACTTCCAGGCTATCCAGAGCTACATAGAGAGACCCTGTTTCAAACAAACAAACAAAAGAATTAGAACAAACAGAAGATGAAAGGAAATATACTCTGCCAAAATCCCAAAAAGAGGACCCTGGACATAATAAAAGTAGAAATTCCCCATCCCAACTGGTGGTAGAAATAACTACAAAAGTGCACATATTCACGCAGTGTTTTTTTTTTCTGCTGTCCAAATTTCAAATGTCAGTTTATACTTAACAACACTGCCTAAACTAATGTCAATCCCTCATGACCTCATTCATTCTTGTTAACAGATGCATGCTTTTTCATTATTTTATTTTAAATATTAAATTATATTTAATATATACAAATAATAAAATATTTAATATTAAATTATAATCACCCGTGAGACTTAGATTATTTATTCCTAATTGTGAAAATCTGGAATTTGTACCAACAATAGCCAGAGAAATTCTCAATAAGTGTTTCACATTTAATAACTGAGCTTTTCGCAGTCTGTCCTACTTCACCTTGTAAAATCTCCTAAAAACCTAAAATTATGAAAAACTGTTTAATGAATGTTCAGAAATACATTTCAAATTTTAAAAACTTAATTTTACATTGTTAATTTCTAGATGCGAAAAATTAGAAGTTTGTTTCTTGAAATCGGCAACTTCCAGAGGCAGCTATGAATCAAGAGGAAGAAACGGAGGCTACTCCATTTCCCTCCCCAGGCTGTAGGTCTCTGTACTGTGCGAATAACAGGTCCATGGTACTTAGTGTTGACAGGTCTATGGTACAGTAATGCGTTTGGTTCTTTAACCAAGACTCTGGATGTGTTTGTTTGCCTTGTGATTAAAAGGACCCAAAGTTCTGCCTTTGCCTCCCCTTTCCTGAGACTGTATTTTAAATCACTACTTACCAACGTTTTATTCCTTGCTTCTCCCCTTTTGCTAATTAACTAGTTCTTTGGGAAAAAAAACAGAAACAAAGCAAAACAAGATCGGCCTGCTCTTTTCCCCTTATATGAAGCTTGCTTTTTCTGCAGAGCTGTTCAAAAAGTCCTCACATTGTTTCCATGGGTCAGAGCTTAGTGTGTGCCTCCCTACTGGTCACCACAGTCGGGGGGTTTGCCATCTGACACCTCTTGTGTGCACAGCTGTATCATACCCGACTTCACCTTCGGACTTTCCTTCCTGTTCCCTATATCCTTTGCTCTATTTCAAAGACAACCATTATCCCGGGTTGGCAGGTGGCTGTCATTTTTTTTCCTTAATTTCATTTACTTGCTCCCCTGCTTCAAAGCTATTTGCTCGCTGTAGTTTGAGCCCCACCCAACACTGGGTGCATTTCCACAGTATCTGCTCTAATGTGGTTTTCATCACACTGAAGGATTCAGTATCTTCCATTTCTTTCAGCAACTCTTTTACTTACGTTATCTTTTCTCCATTTTTCTTTTATTTGTTTCCTACTATGTTTCATTTAATTTCATTTAACCCATTAACAATTTAAAGTCTAACTTTAACAACACAAGAGGAAAGGCACTCAAAAACTAAGTAAAATACAATGTACAGGGGACTGGAGAGGTGGCTCAGTGGCTAAGACCACTGGTTGCTCTTCCGGAGGACCTGGGTTCAATTCCCAGGACCCACATGGTAGCTCACAACTGTCTGTAACTCCAGTTCCAGGGGATCTGACCCTTCACACAGACATGCATGCAGGCAAAATACTTATGCACATAAAATAAAAGTAAAATAAGTTATATATATATATATATATATAACTTATTAATAAGTTATTAATAAGTTATATATATATATAATGGTTTATATATACAAGTCCTATAGAGAGTAGATAGATAGATAGATAGATAGATAGATAGATAGATAGATAGATAGATAGAAGAGAACAAATAAAAAATACAGCGTACAAACCCAGGTGTTCTAGCATTTTCATTCAAAACTAGTTTTAAATTCCTAGTGTATTCTGGTAAGAAAGGGTGATAATCACTATGGAGGTGAACAGGGACACACCCTGTGGCTGAGTCCTTGGTAGAAAACATTTACCTGGGTAATTACCTGAAGGTGGGGAATGCAGCTCAGAGATAGGGCTTAAGTTAAGTTACTTCCTCTTTTTTTTTTTTTGAGAGTGTAGACAGATATGTTATATATTTTTACATATTTGTTCTCTGTAGTCTCTGTAGTTCTTTTAAAGAAACTCTGGTTTTCTGGAACAGCCTTTCTTTCCTAAGAGTTTATTGGGCTTACAAGGGTCATTATAGCTGGTTACTGACAAGCCTGATGTCCCAAGTTCAAGGCCTATGATGGCCACACAAGCGCTGTGACACACGTGTGCCACCTCGCCAATAAATATATGTAATAAAAACAATTTAAGAGTTTATCCTTCATACTTTTAACTACAGAGTGTCTTCGGCGTTGGTGTTTTGGGGCTCCGTCTGTCTTTGAGGTTGATGTTTGTAAGTACATGTGAAGTATTGCTGATTTCTAAAGGAAAGAGATTCTCTCCTGGCTCCCTAGGTTGAAACGCTGTGCCAATGAGTCAGGGGTGCAAACCGGGCTGCAGTCTGCACTGGCTCTCACTGCTCACACTCTCTGACCCTGCAGACGTGTGGGCTACCCAGGCAGGCCTTCAGATAGGAAGGATCACGATGGATGCCCCAGCTTTACATCTTGTTGTTGCTGCTGTTGTTGTTGTTGCTGTTGTTGTTTTGTTTACTTGTGGCTTGAATCTGCCCAGCTGCTGCAAAGCTGTCTGCCTTGCTATAAACCTTCTAAATAGGATGTCTATTTTCAGAGAAAATAAACACAGTTCCCCCAATAACTTCCTGCCATCTGTCTGACCATCCTTTCTTTCTGTGAAAAACAGATCCGGGCCCCAGGAGAGGCTCTGCATCCCTGCTGTGTCCTGTCTGCATCCTTGTTCCCTGTAGCACAGAGCAGCATCCCTGTGCTCTCATTACCAGTAAGAAGAGTGTGGAGGAAGATCTTGGCTCTCATGCCCGTCCCCATCTGTATGCATGCTCCCCATAGTGGACAGATTATGATATTGGACATTTAGCTGCTCCCTAGTTTTCTTGTAGATGGACTTTGTAAATCAAAATTTCATACTTTAAGAAGTTATTTTGGGTGCCAAGGATATAGCTCAATTGGAAGAATCCCTGCCAAGCATTTGTGAAGCCCTGGGTTTGTCCACAGCACAACCTGTACCTGGAATGAAGCACACCTGTGATCCAGGCACTCAGAAAGCACAGGCAAGAAAATCGGCAGTTTATGGACATCCTTGACTCCAAAGCATTTATTAAAGAGAGAATAGAGCCAGGCACTGGTGGCACACGCCATCCCAGCACTTGGGAGGCAGAGGCAGGCGGATTTCTGAGTTCGAGGCCAGCCTGGTCTACAGAGTGAGTTCCAGGACAGCCAGGGCTACACAGAGAAACCCTGTCTCAAAAAACCAAAAAGAAAAACCAAAAAAAAGACAGAGAGAGGAGAGAGAGAGAGAGAGAGAGAGAGAGAGAGAGAGAGAGAGAGAGAGAGAGAATAGATGCAGAACACTACAGGGGGAAAATGCTTCTAAAGATATAAAAATGAGTAAGACAAGACAAAGAACACATGGTCACATCGGTAAAGGAAAAGTGTACAAGTCACTGTAATAAGATCTATGGTCTGCAGCAATCTAACAGAGAGAGTGGCGATGGGGATGGGATGACGGGGCCTATGGGAAGTCACCTTGCCAGTGGTTGTCATTGTTTCCTTGATGTGGCTGGGATGAATTAGACAGTTTTAATTTGTACTTCCCTGATGCCTAGGAATGTTGAGCCCTTTTCCAAATACGTATTTTTTATTTCTTCTTTTGAGAATTGTCTTCACTTCTTGAGTGCACTTACTGATTGCATGGCTTGGTGGTTCGGTTTAATTCTCTGAGCTCTTCATAGACTCTGAATATCAATCCCTTCCACAAGAATAGCTGGAAAGGGCTTTCCTTCCACACTGGAGGCTATCTCTGCTGATGGTTTCCTTTGTACACAGAAGCTTTTGATTTCACTCACAGATCATGGGATTCTTTCCTGTGCTGTTGAAAAGTCCTTGCCTCTGCCTGTATCTTGAAGTGTTCGATTGTGTTTTCCTCTAGCACTTTTAGAATTTCAAGTCTTACATTAAGGTCTTGGATCCATTTTTAATTGATTTTTGTGCAAGGTAATAAATATGGATGTGGTTTCGTTATTTTAACCTGAGGATATTCACCTTTCCACACCATTTGTAGAAGAGGCTGTTGTTCTTAGGTGGCTGGAACTTTGTAACTCGGAAGGATTTGCCTGTGAGTCCTATACTCTGTTCTATTGGTCTATGTGTCTGTTTTATACCAGTTCACAATAGATATTTTAAAATGTTCATTTCCTTTCTTGATTGTGTAACATGATCCACCCCTTAATTGTCATGTTATTTTATTAACTGTTTAATATATATAAGATTTCTTGAAAAAGGAGTATTCTTCTGTATTAATTATGTTACATAATTGTATAACACCTAAGTGTCCTACTGCTCTGTAAGCCTCTGTCTGGAGACTCAAATGACATTACTGTCAAAGTATTCTTTCAGCTATCAGGTGCTAACCAGTGTAAGAAGAGTGTATTATCGCCACATCAGCACCGTTTATGTGCTCTCCTTCACAAAGAAACCCAGCCCTACTTTGACTGCTGACACCCTCAGTAGATTTTAGCTGGGTTTTACCCTGGAGTTTGCAGAACTGAACCAGTCTGCTGTGAATTCTAAGGATCTTCCCGAGCCTGGCATGGGACTTTGCCCATGTTTTCCACAGAGGTGCAACATGATACACATGAAAAGAAACTAGGTCAGAATCTTCTGGAGCTGCCTCACTCCTAAACTAAAGGTCATTCTTAATCCTTCCACGGTTCCCAGAACTCTGTGTGCAGTGGGGTTTTTTTGTTTGGTTGGTTGGTTGGGTTTTTTTGTTTTGTTTTATATGTTCCAGGAAGGAAATGACTTCTATAAAGCAAAACAGGGAACACATTCTTCATGAAAGCAAAGAACCTTAAATGTTTCAGAGTTCCATTGACTACATTACAAAGATAATTTCTAATGAAATTTGATGATGCTATTTTTCCCATGATCGAAATGGGAAATGGAACCTGTGTAGAGCCGTAGCTGGGCTTTAATCGTGAACCTCAGTGAAAGGGTAGAAGGAAGTCCAGGGTCAGGCTCAGCACACGTGAGTGTGCAGGACAGCACTAAGCACAGCCGGGGAATTTCCACTAGATACTGTTTCCGTCAAGCACAGAATGAAGGAGAACATATTGCTCCTAAGAAGTGTAGATATAAAAAGAAAGTGACAGGAAGCACTCACTCCTATGAAGCACATGGCATTGAGAAAACATGCTAACAGCTGCAGGAGGACATGAGGCCCATTGTCCAGAGCCAGTGGTCAACTGTACACAATGCTCGGGGTTTCCATTGTCATGACTACTTCTTCTTTTTCCAGTTCAGAGATGGAGTTCTTTTAAAAGTAGACTTCTTGTTATCTGAATATGCTTTCATCTCTACATTTCCTAAACCTTATGTTCCCTTCTTGTCTGCATAGCTGTCCTTTTGTGTAGTTTTGACTCAGCCTATACCCAAAGCCGTGTAAACTCAGATATTTATGTGGAAATACTGCCTTCATGACTCAGGGACAAACAAGGACGCATGAGCACACTGGTAGTATAACTTCCACTCATTGCCCTTTCATTCATTGTCAAAAAGTTATGTTTACCCAGCTTCTTTGTGTACCGTACCTAATAGCATGCTCACAGACAGAAAGAACCACAAAGCATGTGCATACATATCTTACATAATACATACCTAATTTACAAATGATGATATAACTTACTGACACAGTTAGACGTTCAGATTGGTCTCGTGTGCTGTGTATTCGTATGCTGAGTTTTGTGCCCCAAAAGCAGGTTGCAGTCTGGGCATGGGCATTGTATTGACCAATGTGCTGTAGAGAATACGCCCCAATAACCTCTGGCAGGGCAGAGGAGAGAGAAAAGCAAGACTTTGGATCCAGTAGGGGTTCTCAGGAAGGGACCATGAGGATAAGGACAGAGGGGATGAAAGAAGGAAGTCACCATGAGGCAGGATGGACCATGAGCCCTTAAAACACGCATTCAACAGAGTAAGACTCAGTTGTCAAGTAACAGGACATTTATCTGGGTATACTAAGGTTATAGTAGTCTCAGAACCTGCCCCATTTAGGCTTGCAACTCGTTAATAAATTCTGACACCTCTATGTTGTTTACTTGGGAGCTAAATGGGAAAGAGTGGGGCAGAAACCTACCCCCCCAATAAAATTACCTTAATAGACACATTTTTAAAAAATATTGATAACAATCTCTCCCAAAAACTATTCCAAAATTAAAACTCTGTCACCAAACAGGTTATGGCATATGATTTCCAAGAGCCATTAAATCCTTTTGCTTTCATGGTGGATAGAAATTGCCAAATGCAAAAATCAGTTTATCCTTTGCCTCCACAGGATAAAGCCATTGCTCTACGGGGGAAAAAGAGATTAGAGTAGATTCGCTTCTTTATTTTGACAATGTCTCAGTCTTTTGCTTGAGCTAGCCTTGAACATGGCCTCATTACCCGTATGAGCCACCTCGCTTGTATTTTTAATTTTTTGCATTTCTACCATGTGATGGTTCCTTGCCAGTAAGGTATATTTTCATCAAGCCCAGGTCAAGGACTTGGAGCTGAAGTTGTGCAAATGCCTTTGTGAGCTGGGTTCATTTCTGCTCTCCTCCATTCTACTGCCACTGATGATGGAGGCCTCAGCTGACATTTATCTGGCTATTGGTCCATTTTTTGTGTCAACCTTCTCAGTGTCTTTTAAAAAGCCTGGATACCCTCAAAGTCAAGATGGCTCTGAAAAGCATCTCACATTTTCCCCATCTGTGTATGGATATCTGGTCATCTTAGCAAAGCCACCAGTGCAAGTACAGTGCATGTTCACTGTAGATGCCAGCCTAACCTCACCAGTGCTTGCTATTAAGTGCACACTACAAAAAGCTGCCCATTGAGGACAACCTGTAAAAGCCAATTTGTTTCATGTGTGATCAACCCAGGGTGCCATTTTTTAGTCACTGTCCACCCTGTTTTATGAGAGAGTATCTCTCTTTGGCCTAGAATTCTCCAGGTACGATAGGCAAGCTAGTCAGCAGGTGCCAGGAACCTGCCTATCTCCACATTCCTTATGATGGCATTACAAGTGTGTGCCACCAGACCTGACTTTTTTACTTGCGTTTCAGGGATTAAACTCATGCTTACATAGCAAGCACATTACTGAATGACCTACCCCAGCCCCCAACCACCACCACCCAATCCTTGAAAGCTGGGTTTTGAAAGTAGATATACCAAGAGGACATGAGAGGTGCTCTCTATCCATGTGATTGTGCCCTGGATTAGTAGCAAGGAAGTCACCGTGGTGGGGCACGTACCCTAGTACATGAAGAGGAACCACTGGGAGAAGCAAGGAAGTCACCGTGGTGGGGCACGTACCCGAGTACATGAAGAGGAACCACTGGGAGAAGTCAGAAAGTCCACAGCTCTGGATGGAAAAGATCTAAATGTCTTTACTAAGCGTAACTGAAGTTTAGAACCTCTTTCATTCATAAACCTCCATAGTTATACGTGCTAACAATTGCTGTCAATACCTTAAAATAACTATATAAGATGTAATTCCTTGGATATTTTGAATATAAAATACTTATTAAACCTGCCAGTAGTTCTCAACATAAAAATCATCTGTGTAAGAATCATATATTTTAAATGTCTTTGAAAACTATATATGTATATGTGTGTATGTGTATATATGTGTATACATGTGTAGATGTGTTGGTGTATATATATATGTATATGTGTATATATGGATGTGTATATGTGTATATGTACATATGTGTATATATGTATATGTACTATATATGTATATGTACTATATATAAAATTAGGTTTTTGGTCTTCTTGGTGTCTTGTTTGTTTTGCCTCATGCTTTCAAGCACACGAGACCATCATTCTGCGAGAAGGCCAAGGGCTCCATCATGTTTTTAAATGAGGCCATGGTTCCAAACTATGAGGGTTTCAGTACCAGTTAGGCTTTACAGGTGAACTTGAACTGCTGGTTTAAAAATACTCCAATCATTAGGCAGGTAATGATGACCAATGATTAAGGAATTCAGTTTAGACATGGGCCTTGGACAGAGATTCAACCCTTCTAGGCCAAGAAACTTCAATGAAAGGGTGGAGAGAGAGCATGCCTATTGTCAGCAAGCTTTCCAAACTGCAAGACAAGCCATTGCATAAGCACAGGTCTGATTCACGGGTTGGCCTCCTTTGTTCAGCTTGCTGAGCCTCTTGTCTTCAAGGCTGATCATAGGTTACCAGGCCTGCAGGTTCAAGTAGCCCTGTGCAGCTGATGCTTGTAACTTTGTCAGTGCTGTACAGGTAGACACATACCCTAGCATCTTCTGCTTATAACTCCAACTCAGGCTTTCACTGAGCACTTTACAATGAAACAAGATTCTTTGTCTCCACTGAGCACTGACTTTATAATGTCGATTCCTAGTCTCCACTGAGCACTGACTTTATAATGTCGATTCCTAGTCTCCACTGAGCACTGACTTTATAATGTCAGTTCCTGGTGGATTTGAGACAATTCTGCCCCAAGTTTCACTTATTCATTTCTCCATGTCTGACTCAATCATGACTCAATAATGACAGAGTCATTTTAAACTTAGAAAATTCTAAGAGACCCATGTACAAAAATAGAAAGGGGAAACATGTTAAATAAATGTCAGGAATAGGAAGAAAACATACCAAATAGGTGACTACCAATGTTCCTTTGTCTTGGTAGAAAATAGAAACTGTACTACTAATAATGCACATTTATGTTTGAACAGTGTCCATAGCAACTCTGTGAGGGCAGCAGCTGAGAGACCCAAAGGAGCAACCAGAAGCCACAGAGTAGGAAGCAGGACCGAGCCAGGATGAGCTGAGGGCTTTGGCCTCATGTTTCGACATAGTCTCCTTACAACATCAAGTCTAGATCCCATATCTCTTGATGCTCTATTCTAATAAAACTAAGTTGTTTAAGCAGAACAAGAACTGACAGGGAAACTCAGTACCCAGGTTTCCTGAGTGAGCGTATAATGCAGAAGGTGGGAAAGAACACAGAAGCATCACAGATCTTTTTATGGAAAAAGAAAGAAAGAATAGTATACACTGAAGGTATGAGCTAACAAAAGCAGCTACAGTCAAAAATAAATGAGACTATGAGTTTCGTTCTATTTCAGATTTTAATAAGTATACTGTTTGTTATTTCTAAACAAAACAGAACTATGAGTAGACCAATAGATGACTGATTGATAGATAGATAGATAGATAGATAGATAGATAGATAGATAGATAGATAGATAGATAGACAATTGCTTGAAATTTTATTAGAAGACCATGGAACAATATTATATTTATTAAATAAATTATGATGTATTTTTAATGCATTGTTTTTACTGTCCTCAGGTAGTATATTCTGTATTAAAAACTAAATGCCTTAGTTAAAAAATATATTTCCTATATAATTTGCAGCAAACATCTAACAAAAAATATTATCTACCACAAGCCAATAACTTTTATTCTTTATATTGCAATCGGGAGGTTTTTTCTTTTTTCTTTTTTCTTTTTTTTTTTTTTTTGTTTCTTTTTCTTTAAACAATCTCTTTCCTAGCAATAGGGAAATTGTAAGGCTCATAAAGAGAAAGGTAGTGTCACTAGGCCCGGAGTGGGCGGGGTGGGGAGAGGCAGATCTCTGGCTTGTTTCTAAGCATTATGCATGCAGGTGGTTGCTACACAAGTTTCTAGATCCTGATTTGAATCTCAGGGGCCAGAACTGCGTCTGTTCCACAAAAGGTCCTTTGAAACTTCTTCTCTTCCTGGTTTGACAAAGCCCTGGATAGCTGGTCTCAGAGAACCAACAGACTCACTGGCTTGGTCTCTGGTCAGCTATGAAGCACTATGAGCCACTCTTGTCTGCCCAGGATCTGCGGCTTAGCCTGCTTCCTTTATTATATTTAGCTCTTTGGTTATTTTCCTAATGAGCTGTCTGTTTGCCGGCAGCCATCCAGCCAGAGGACAAATGTGTAAAATAATAAACTAAGCACTGGCACTCGAGGCCTAAAAGAACGCTGCTGGTCTACGCTTTGAAATCCAGCCACGCTGGAATTTTTGCTGTGGATGTCCCTTTTTTGTCTTTTGACCCATGGATAGGCAGGCATGCTACTCTCTAGCTAGAGCTGTCATCAGCCTTGGGCCTACAGTCCCTCAAATGGCCACTTCTATAGCTACCTGAGACAACTTGCTTACTGTGTTAAAATTAACAAGCCAAGCACAGGCTTAGGATGACAACATCACACAGGATAAAAGTTGGAAATATTTTATCCACCACCACTGAAGAACTCAATATTTATCTATAGCTTTGAACAGTCTTTATTTCTGGGCTGTGTATGGGAGGGAGATCGAGAATGACCCTTGGTCGTTGGAATTTGTGAGGACTCGGCTCTTTCTCTGTTGCTGCTTTCTGGAGTGACAGGCTTTTGCTTCTCTGAGCTCCCTGGGGAAACTTCCACCTAACACTGATGTGACTCAGTTCAGTCCTGCTGGGAGCTTGGGTCTTGTCAAGCCTCAAGGTGCCTCAGTATGGTTTCTGTCACTCCACACTTACAGGGCTCCAACTAATTAAGAATTATGAGCCCAGTACCTTGAGAGTCTTGAAAAGCAACTACTGAAGTTCCTTCTTCACTTGAGGACAACCTGAAATTCTCATTTCATAGACTCAGTGAACACCAAATACATATGTAGTTATGGTTCACACATGTAAAACCTTGTATGACCCCACCCCTTGTATCTCCCCAAAGCCAAACATACATATTCTAATTAGGTCCTACATAGACTCACTATATAAGACGGACATTGACATTTTTCTTTAAGACCTAGGAGTTATTATGTAACAATTCTCCATCAACTATGAGAAGCAATGTACACTAAAAGATGGAAGAGCTTATGGGCAGACCTGCAGGGGAGGTACCAGGGGTGGTGAGATGATGGCTGTGCATAAATAGTGGCACCATTTTTACTCTAGGCAGTACACATGGGTAGAAAATGCTAAAGAGGATGTGAGATTAATTTAGCAGCTACTAGCACCTAATAACTGTGAACACTTAATCTCAAATAAATATATCACAAAAAAGTGAGATCTGCATCATGTACCTACTCGCCCTTCTCCATCCTGATAGGAAGGTGCCGTAGAGCCTTGGATTTTACAAACCTGAGATTCATGCTCACTGCCCTGAGGAAGGAAAGCCCCATGCCATGACAGAGAAGTTGCTCCTCCACTTCCCAAAACTGGATGCTCGGGCCTCATTTGGTCCTGCTTGCACCAGAGTAGGCTTGGGTGATTAGTCACTTGGTGACTACATCAAGTCAAAACAGACACATGATCTGGGCCCATTTCCCTGGCAATTTTTAAATGGAAATGAGAGTGGGCAGAAAAATTGTGGGCATTCCAGCCCCTTACCCTCAAGGTCTTTGCCACTTAGTGGGGTCCACCCTCCAGCTTGTGATTGGTTGTTGAAGGGGAATTTGTCTAGCCTCACACATGGCTGACAAGCATATGGAGAGGAGGAGGGTACCCCAAGAAGTCTCCCTCCCACACCGCACATGGAAGGCCCCACAAAGAAGAAAACCAGTCTTTTACCCTTTCAACCTGCCTCCTGTTGAAGCCGTACAGGAGGATCCTATCACAAAACAAACATGGCTGTAGCAGCCAGAAAGGAAGCCTGTTTTTTAATAGCTTTTAACTGCTGTTATATTTTTAAACCACTTACCAAGAGGTGAGTTATTTTCTACTCTCCTGCCCCAGAAGCTCACAACCATTAAGGTTACCTGGAAACCTGAACAGGAAGCATGTGGCAAATAGCAACCATGCAATAGAAACATCCAGATTTGTCATCTAATAGCTGATCCCAGCAAGTCATGTTTGGGTAGAGGCAGAATATGAAATTTAATTAGTTTTCATGTCCCAGCTATTCTAAGGGTCACTGGGCCTGTTAGAGGAAGGGGCTTTGTCTGAGCTCATTTCATTCAAAGGCCATTTGGTTGGCACAGGCAGGAAATGAGTGATGTCCAAGACCAGATGCTACCTGTACAGCTGTTCATGAGTTGTTCATGAGGAACAACTGCAGTGAGGACAAAAGACATTTGAAGTCAACATGTCTACCTGAAAGAACTCCCAATCAGTTAGAGACATGATGTACCAGGACAATGACCTGAGAACACTGCGTGTACATTTCAGAAGGAACATAAGACACTTGGAAGAACAAGAATTGAATCAGAAAGAAACTGGTTGTACAGGTTCAGAATCCCAGCACTCAGAAGGTAGAGGCAGGAGGATCAGAAGATCAAGGTTATCCATGATACATAAAAAGTTCTCAGCAAGTCTGGACAATAAGAGATTCTGCCTCTCTTAGAAAGACTGAGCCACCAACCAAAGAGCATACACAGGCTGGATCAAGGTCCCTGGCACATATGAAGCAGATGTGCAGCTCAGTCTCTATGTGGGTCCCCCAACGACTGGAATGTGGGGTTGGGAGCTGTCCCTAAAGCTGTTGTCTGCCTGTGGAATCCATTCCCCAACTGGACTGCCTTGTCTGGCCTCAGTGGGAGGATGATGCACCTAACCCTGCAGGAACTTGAAGCTCTGGGGTGCAGGGGGATACCCAGGAGGGGGCCCATCCTCTCAGAGGAGAAGGGGGAAGAGGACTCTGTGAGGGGGGAAACTTGGAGGAGGGCAGTGATTGTGATTTCAAATGAGTAAATAAATAAATAAATAAATAAATAAATAAATAAATAAATAAAATAAATTAATAAAGTGCACTGAGAAGACCAGCAAAGAAGCTGTGAGAAAAGAGGGTGGGAGTGGCTGGCCAACATAAACAAGCAGCTGGAGGGCATGAGACACTGGCTGTGTGAGTCCCTTTGCTCTTTGCTTTTCCTTACCCGAGAGGGGGCTCTCCTGACTTTATAATCAGCCCCAGACTTTTGAAAAGAGCCCTCACCTCTTGAAAGTAGAGCATCGAAGAGCTTATTTCTACTGTGTGTCTCACGTCCTGCCCACCCCATTTCAGTGTCAGATGAGGTGATAACGGGTGTAACTGTAGGGAAATGAACAATTGTGAGTCAGCTATTTCCCGTGAGGCTTCTACAGCAGGAGGGGCTTTAGGAAATCAGCTGACACAGAAGCTTCAAGGGGAGCAATGAGACCCTCAAAAGTTTGGGTCTAGGAAGGGTTGACATGACCACTGACCACGTCCATTTGACTTTACCCTGAGTTGGGCCCTTTTTCCAATTCAGCACAAGGAAGGATGGCTAGTGGGACTATCAATTCTGAAAGCTCAGCAGTTGACAACTTATTCTGAAGAATCAGCTCGTGAGGCAGGCTGGGGGCAAGTCCTGGGTTTTCCTTGCTGACTTCTTTCCATTCAGCAGTCATCAGTTTTACCAGTGGCATCTGGACATGAGTCAGTAAAACATGGCCACAAACACTTGAGCAACCATAGAGAATTAGACACTGAAGATGCAGAGAGGAAGTCTCTAGTATGCAAACAATCCTCAGGAAGGGAAGGGGCGTGCATGATAAAGTCCGGCTGACCTTCTACAGTCCTCTAATTACATAAACTCAATCGGCTACGAACATGCAGCACTTGCTAGCCTTTCTCTTAGCTGTACTGCAGGAATGTGAAAGTCTTTGGGAAGAATTATTCAGGGATATCCCCTGACCTGAGAGCTGGGAACTGTGGTCACAGACCTACTAGCAAGACCTTCTTGACTTGTGGGTGAGACCTAACCTTGGTGACTCTAGAAAGGGCAATGAAACACATTTTAGACTTGAAAACAATCTCCCCTGTCTTTCTACAAAGGTCATAAGGCAGAAATTCGAAGGCATTATTCAAAGTAGCCTAAGGCACATGGCTGGCACACATACACGTGCTCAGGGCTTTACCCAAGCTCACTGGAGTCACTCAACCCTACCAAAGTCAAATTAAATGTGCTACACAGGGCTGTAGGGATGGCTCAGTGGTTAAGAGCACTTGCTGCTCTTCCAGAGAGTCCAGGTTAGTTCTCGGGACCCATATCCGGCATTTCACAGCTGCCTGTCACTCGGAACCTCACTGGATCTTCTGGCCTCTGCAAGCAGCTGCACTCATGTGTGCTATATCCACACACACACGCACATAAGCAAAGTAAGTATTTTTTCAAACAAAAGCCCTTGAAAACAGTGGTTCTTAATAGTTCCTCATGTTGTGATAACTGCCAACTCTAAAATTACTTTCATAGCTACTTCATTCATAAGTATAATTTTGCCACCTTTATGAAACATAATGTAAATTATCTGTGTTTTCCAATGGCTTTTTGGGGGTTCCAACCCACTGTTTGAGAACTGCTGCTTTGAAAAGTGACAGATGAACCATGAATATACATGTGGAAGTGTGTGCACTGACAATGGCTGCTCTCTTCCTCAGCCTCGCTGGTCCCCAGTGCCCTGTGTCTGGGTCAGTGATAGTGTTAGGGCCTCAGTCTGTATTCCCTCCCTCTCACACAAAGGATATTCCAACACACATTCAGAGAGAACCAGAGTTCTCTCATTTTCTTCAACCCCAATGTTTCTCTTAGTGAAGAAGAAAAGGTCAGAAGAGCCAACCTCTTCATAACACTCGTACATGCACAGCAACACCTTACATGCCTGGGCATTATTTTTCCTGTGCACTGCAGGCCAAAGAGGAGTTTAATTGGACAAAGTTAAATCTGTTGGACTTGTTTTTACAGAACGTGTTTGCTTGATTGGTTGCTCACATGAGATATCATATTCCTGTGTCTGTTAGGTATCCAGTGTGTGCACTCACCCCTGCCCTCAGTCCTCATCCAACTCCATTAAAGACAGAACTAAGCAAGGCACCTGCAGAGACCACACTAGTAAGGCCAAGAAGAAAGAGGAGGCTCAAGAGAGACCACAAGAAGGTTCCTGGCCCCAAAGATTATTCTTTTCCTATGTGAAAACTCAAAAGGACCAAACACACTCTCTCTCCCTCCCTCTCTCTCTCTCTCTCTCTCTCTCTCTCTCTCTCTCTCTCTCTCTCTCTCTCTCACACACACACACACACACACACACACACACACACACACACACACACACACAATTTCTATAAAAGAGTGTTTGAAGGCAAATGAGATGTGGGGTTTCACAAGTTGAAAGTGGCTTTAAGATGAGCAGAAAACTCCTGAGGGACAAGTTAAGCCGAATTAGAAATGGAGTTTGGGGAAGTTCTTGGGGTTGTATTTCCCCTCAAATGTAAGTAGAAGACCTTCAGGAACAGAAAGAGCTATAGAGGGAAGCATGGGGGAGAATCACCAACCACAGGACACCTAGCTGAGTCTAACCCCCAGCCCCGACCTCGCAAAGCTGAGTGCTGAGGTGCTACCCCCCCGTCAGACCGGTTACTGTTGGCTAGCCCCCTTCTGGCTCATCACTGCAATACTAGGGGCCGTCTGGCTTTGTTGCTTCCCTGTATCTAACTACATCTTGTGTCTTTCCCATATTAATCCAGTCCTGCCAGATTCCTTAGGACAGATTGACTCCAACCATCAACACACCTGGTGCAGTCATTAACTGTCCCCATGAGCAATCCCCTCTGGGGCTTCCTGCCACAAGAATTTTCGAAAGTTCCGCATGAATTTCTATACAAGTACATGTGCATGATGTGCGTGTAAACAGTAGATAGCCATCACCTCCTATTCACTGTCTTCTTCTCGGTGGCCTGACAGTCAACAATATTCCAAAAATATTAAATAGAAAATTCTAGAAAGAAACAGTTCTTTAGTTTTAAGATGGTGTACATGCCCACAGCATTGAGCGTTGTGACGCCGTCTCATCCTGTCCATATGGTCCAGTCTATTGTATGAGTCGTCTAGCCCGTGTGCATACACTGTATATGCCACCCACCCACTAGTCAGAAGGACAACTGTACTGCAGTCCTTGACTGTGTTCAATTCACCCTAACTCAATTACAGTCCACAACATATACGACGACTGATGCCTGCAGGTCAGATACACCAAAGATGAGTTGTAGAATGTCTAAGACAGGATAAAAATCTCCACTAATAAAAAAACTATGTTGGGGCTACTAAGATCTACTAAATAGATCTGCTAAGATCTTCTAGCAATAAAATGGTGAAAAAGGGAAAAGAAGCCTGAACTAACTTTCTATGGCTTTGCAAACTACAAAAGATCCAGCCATACACATGATAAGGCATATATGTATACAGTAAAACCACGTATGGAGAGTTTAATGCCGCCCAGGGCTCAGGCACTCGATGGAGGCTACTCTCCTGCCCTCAAGGCAAGGGCAGAGCAGTGAGATTTGAGACTAACCCAGTTTTGAAGGGCTGAGAGATAACAATGTCATACTTCAGATCTGTGCCAAATGCTGCTGGGGTGTGGGGGTGGGGAGATGTGCCTTTATCCCAGCTCTCAGGAGGCAGAGGCAGGTGGACTGGAGGTCAGACTGATCTACATAGCCAGTTCCGAGAAGGCAGCCTTTATCTCAAAGTAAAATTTAAAGAAGAAAGAAATAGAACTTATGAAATACTCAAAAGCCTTCAGTAAGCACCAGAACAATTGCTGACCTCAAAATTCAAATAATGGCCCAAGCGGAGGAAGTGGAAATGGTGACCCTAGTTTACAGAAAGTCAATCTGAGTCACAGCCAGGTTCTGAAATTCCACATGAACTCATGCTGCCTGTAAAAGCCAGGCATCAACAGTGAGCACTTTTTTTTCCCCTTTTGATCCCATTGCTTCTGACAAAGGCCCTCGTCAAGCCTATGTGTCATGGTTTGCGTATGCCACTGCTGCTTGCGAGCAGACCCACTTCCTGACCACACAGTAGTAACTCCTTTGACTTCCTGACAGTCAACGCTGACGTTGTGCGTCGGTGCGGAGTGCAGCGCCATCTGCTGGACACTATGGGATAAGCAGCAGCCTGGAGAGGATGGAGTAGACCAAGGTTTCTGAATTCTGTGAGCTTTTGAGACTGCTAGCAGCCAGGCCTGACTGCAAGGCCTGCAGGAACACTAGCACAAACCAGTCCTCGAGGCTGCACGTGGTCCTTTCCTTGTGGTATGGCAAGCACACGTGCACATGTGTATTCAAGGTGTGTGTGTGTGTGTGTGTGTGTGTGTGTGTGTGTGTGTGTGTGTGTGTTATATAAAGTGTACAAGATTAGACATGACCTTTGAACAAATAGGAAAAGTGACCATCACCCTCATTGATGGGTTTGTATGAAATTTTACAGCTAACAGAAATGCATACTTAAGTAATCCCATATAATCTCACCATTCTGTATAAGCAGAAAGGGGTAAGGGTATCAAACACTGGCTCTGCTAGTAGACTTACTCATGACTTAGCTACAACTGTGATGGCAGCTAATGAGGCTCCTCCTTTCTTTACCAAAGCCTTTGCCCACATGCAAATAAAGACAGGCTGAGCAACTGTTAGGAGGAGGTGAAGTCAAACCCAGCCAGCTATAAGGAGTCCGACATCAAGCCTCAACTATTTCTGAGTATGGAAGTGGGTCTCAGAAAACTCTGGCCAGCAACAGGTTTAGGTTTTGGCCAGATCCTCTATCAGTTACGAGGGGTGCTTACATCATAACCACGAGGCACGATCATGCTACTAAGAAGGTTTCTAACATGAGACCAAATATCTGTTGGAGGAGGAACCTGCCTAGGCTTGCATGGAACACAGCATGGGAGGACTAAAGGAGGACTCTGGCCAGGTCTCTGTTCTCTTGTTTCTTACAGTTTCCCAGCTGTTGGTGCTCTGCCAGCCTCTGAACTATAGTATATTTTGCTACTTGCTTCAAAGCTGACTCATTCCCTCTAAACCATAAAGGTAACCAGCTCGTCTGACCCCCAAGTATAGAGGGATGGTTGGAAGAGGGTGGGTTTGTTTGTTTGTTATTGTTTGGTTTGTTTTTGTTTTTTATTTATTTCTTTATTTTGCTTTTAACTAGAATGTCAGACTGAGGAATGGCTGGAACAAATAGTTCTGGGTTAGAGGTCAAGGGACGGGCTGGACTCTAGGGCAAAACCAAACAAGGCCTCTCACAGTAGCTTGCAGGGATATGGTCACAAACCTGCCCCTAGTGAACAGACAAGGAACACTGCCTGGCTCATCCTTACGCAGCAGGAGCAGGCCAGGAAAACGTTATGAATTCAGCCTCAGCCCCTGCCACATGTAAGTACACAGCCCATGTAATGAGCCATATGAGGCCGAATCGGCCCTGAGAGCTCTAGAGTTGAAACACTGTAACACCGCAGCGATGGTGCCACAGCCCTGGACTGGTGCTGCGCTGTAGACCAGCAGTTGCCGTGGGCGGAGAGGCCCTCCCAGTCCTGTGGCTGCTCAGCTTTACCTGTCACAGGACTGGGGCGCATGGACGTGAGACAACGTGGTAAAGGAACACTATCTTTGCAATCGTTTGCCCTCTAGTGAAACCTTCTTTACAGACTGCCATAGTTTGCAGATTCCAGGAGGCAGTTTGAACTTGCTGGGTTAGCACAGATGATGTATTTTGTTAAAATCTTTTTTCATAGCTCCAGCTCACTTCTGCCAACACAAGGTCTGGTTTCCTCATGAAGCCAACAGTCTCTAACAGCAGTAAAAACAAGTGCCAGGTGCCAGGTGTGGGTCTAAACCTTAGACTCTAAAACAGTGGCTCTCAACTCCCCTAATGCTATGACCCTTTAATTCAGTTCCTCATACTGTGGTAACTCTCAAACATAACATTTTGTTACTACTTCATAACTGTAATTTTGTTACTGTTATGAATATGTTATGTAAATATATAATATACAGATATCTGATATGTGACCCCAAGTGGGGGGTCAAGAACCACAGGGTAAGAACCACTGCTCTAAAGGTTTGGGGGGTTATCTTTGAGTGACTGAGAAAGAGGCACGAGTGTTCTGGTTCTTCTCACAGGAGCAAGGAATAGTCAGCTCCACATCAGCCTGTCCCCAGTCTAGTCCTGGCTGCTTCCACTGAGGCCCATCCTCCAGGAGAGCCACAGCACTGGCCTTCAGCCTTCAGACAATAGCCTTTTGTCCAGCAGATGGCGTCCAGGAGATGGCGTTCAGGAGACTAAACCACACAGTTTATTTCCAAACTAGTCTTCAGTTCTTCCAAGAACCTGGAAAGTTATTTCCAGGAACTAATTTTAAATTTCCTACATGACAAGTAAAAATCTGAATGTTCAACAATAGGGAGATGTACACCCTAGTCTTTGGAAGTTTTAAATATGGAGAGAAAGGGGCAATAACATAAGAACAGGCTTCTTCTAGGCTCGTGCAAAACCAGAAGAGATGCCGCAGACAGATGGGTACTAGTATAGGGTCTGAAGCAGAAACCACCCAAACCTCCATATAAACTCTGTCACGGGCTTTGTGAGCCCTCGTACCTGTTTCATTCAATGCTAGGACTCCATCCCAGGCTGCCTGTACACTAAAGACCCCACAATGATGTCTTCGCACTGGTCTGATAATGTAACAAGTATGCCCCACTCTTACTCACTTAATTTTGCTATAAATCTAAAATTGTTCTAAAAACGTGTTATTTAAACTTTTCTTACCTAAAAAGTAACCACATTTTTTGAATGTTGATTTTTTTATTCATTTCTTTGTTATTCTATTTTTCTAGATGCTACTTTTATTTGTGTATTACTTTATCAATAAGGTAAAAATTAAGAGTTTTAAAATCCTGTTTAGGTAACTAATCTTTGAGCCAGGAACAGACTCAAGTTTCATCATCTGCTTTTCTAAACAAAACAGAAACTTGGTCAGCCTTATAAACAAAATAAAGGCATCTTTAAGCATGTTACTTTGGTCCTCCATGAAAGCTACAAGCCTGTTGTTGCCTTATACAGTAAGAGAGGGAACCAGATTAAAGAGATGAGTACAAGAGGCACAGTTCAGAGCATCTACAGTTGGACGGTCGAGAAGTAAAAAGCTCTCTGTAAGTCACTAACAGCCCGTGTGGGCATCTCACATACTGGTATGTACAGGAAAACAGTGGCACTTGCTGAGACATGGCTGACCCCAAAAAGCATGAAGAAGATACCAGTGTGTGGAGGCTGTGGCAGTGAGGGGCAGGGCTCTGTGTGCATGAGTGTGGTTTTATGCATCTTTCCAAGGCAGGGACAATTGTGCTTCCCCCACCATTTTGGTTAGGCCAGGAGGGGAAATCAGGGCCTCCCTTTGGCCCTCTGCCTCAGCCTCCCAACCTGTCTCTTCGTGATCCTCTTGGAGAATGTCAAAATATGTGACGTGAATAAAAATACAATGACAAAATTAAAAAACAGAACTTCTCCTAGAACACGGAACAAGTGCAGCTAACCTGCTAGAAAGCCTAAGCAGAACAGCCTACAGCCCAGTGGAGAGAGAAAGGAGCCTGACTCACTCAAGGGTTGCACGTTTCCCCTCCAAAGATAAGAAAGGAAGGTGAATCCACCCTGATCCTCTATATTTCCAGAGCTGTGGGCAGCTATGTGGTGCTTTTTGATGAAGTCTTTTGCTTCTTTGCTTGAAACTAAGAACCCAGTCAAGTGGTCACACTTGAGTCTCACATGCTCTACATGATGCCTTCCTTCAAAGTCTTGGTCTTCACAGAAGTAGGAGACAGGAGAATGGCACCCATGGCCCTTACCCACCACTTTTGCCTATTTTTTAATACTATGACACTCTTGAAAATCTTCTTTGGAAAGGGTGTCCTGTTTCTAAAAGGTGCACTTGAAAATGATTACTTACACATGTAAAACACTATTAATCCATGCTATGAATTATGAAGTAAGGAAAAATAAATGAGACGTTCACATAAATGCTATGACAGGCCCTGCAAACAGGTACAGTAGCTGCAGGGGTTCCTCTGGGCCAAGGTTCCCTCTAATATCGCAGTTCTCAACCTCGGAGTTGAATGACCCTTTCACAGGGGTCACCTAAGACCATGAGAAAACAGAGATATTTACATTACAGTTCAAAACAGTAGCAAAATTAGTTATAAAGTAGCAATGACAATTATGGTTGGGGTCACCAAAATATGAGGAAGTATATTAAACAATTGCAGAGTCAGGAAGATTGAGAACCGCTGCTCTAATAGAAGAATAAAACAAGACATGCTGAGCAATGGCAACAATGTAACAGATCCTCTTACAGAGAAACTACAAAGATGCAGTCTCTGATCCCAGTCCTCCAAAAGACAAGGTTATTGAAGAACTGAACAGAGCTTATAGCAGCCGCCCGCAGGCCAGCAAACGAACAACAGGAAAAGGCCCATGAGGACAATATAGCCCAGGCCTGTGACTCAGGCCCAACCTGAGGCCAAGTCTGTCAGGTGGACTCAAGGACAGAAAGAACTTTCGGCCAGACCACCTGGAGTTAAAGGCTCCCATCTGGAAATGAGGATGTGAGGGTGTGTAGTGTATACACACACACACACACACACACACAGTAGATTTTCTGATATGAAATGTACATGAATCCACAAACTCTTGTGTAAAACGTTGCTGATAAGAGCAAGGTCCTATGACGGTTGTATCAGTGAACATTGTGCCATAGGTCACTTAACTGAGGATGTTCTATGTCTCTGAATTCTAAGAAAATTGTTTGCATCACCTCACGAATTTCTAAGTCTCAGCACCTCATCTTTCCCCGGGACTCTTATTACCAGGAAGCTGACACTGCTGGCCACCTCACATTGTATTTTTCGCTTGTATTTTATCTTTTTCTATTTCTTTTCTCTTCTAGGAAAAAAAAACCCTTAATCTTGTCTTCCAACTTATTAATTAATTCTGTAAGTTCTCACATTTTTCTCCTATATTGTGTTTTTTATTCTAATGACATAGTCTTCTCTCTTAAATTACCTGCTTTGGCTTTGGATCATACATAACTTGTGGTCTTTCTTTTAATATAAGTTTGCTCCTTCAGTATTGAGGATTTTGTAAGCTAAGGGAGACTTGGTTACTCCTTGGTATTCTGAATCAGGAAAAGAATTTATGATGGGTGTGATGAGTACCAGGCCTCATAGCTGCTGTCTCTTTCCACAGTGCTACCGTTTGCTCCTCTACTAAGGATTTGCTTCCAGACTTCAGGAGAAGAACAACAGGGCCTGTGCTGTGCCAGCAGTTGTGAGAATCCATATTTCCTTTTTGCTCCTATAGATCCTTCAGTGTGCCTTTGAAAAAAGATGCTGCAGCCATGTCAGACAACTACTAGGAAGAAGAGCTAGTAAATAAATGAGGCATTGGTTCCAAATAATGTGACAGTTAGACAAGGAATAATTAACCTGTAGAGCAGAGTTGGGCCTATTCATGATAGCCTGCACTGTGGGTTCACGATGACCTTACCATGAGCTTAGCCATAAAGTTCCCAGGAGTCCTCCACCTTGCCTCCAGAAGCAGGTGCTCTGACCACAAGGCAGGGGCACTCAGAGTCCCTCACTAGCCTCAGTGACCCCATCTGTTCAGATACAAAGTTTCTGCAGAACTTGGAGCCTCACTCAGAATGATCCAAGAGCCCTTTAACTGATCAGCCACAACAGGTGCTACATCGTTCATCAGTGGTGTGAGCCGTAGGCCGGGCTCCACAAGAAAAGCCTGGATTGGCTGCTGCCACTTGAGGAGTAATTGGCTAGCCGTATGATCAGGAACAAGACCTAGAGCTTCGGATTCCACAGAACAGCAAGTCTGAGGAACAATACAGCTTTCTTCTGTACAATTAAGAAATGAACTCAATGTCTCCTTCCTCTGAGAAATGGCCAGTTCCTCATCAACAAAATCTGGCATGCATGTGCTGTGTTTGGAGTCTAAGGACAAGGCTAAGTACCTGTGTGTTCGCACATGGGTGTGTGCCTGCATGAACTTGTGTGCGCATGTGAGTGTGTGTGTACACATGTGTGCATGCGTGTGCACCTGCACATGTGTGTGGAAGTTTTAAATAAGGCTTGAAGACAATCATCCGGAAACAATCCACCTTTACCTGTTTCCCTAAAGAGTTCAGACTTATACTTTGCAAAAAAAATCTTAAGTTGGGGCCAAAGCCATGGCTCAGCAGTTAAGAACAGTGGGTGCTCTTCAACAGGACCAGGGTTGGATTTCCAGAACCCACATAGCAGCTCACAACTGTCTGTGACTCCAGTTCTCAGGGATATGATGCCCTCTTCTGGTTTCTGATGGCATTGCATGCACATGATGCACAGACATATGCAGGCAAACAACCACACACACAAAATAATTAAATGAATTAGTAAACCACTTACTAGAGTCCTAAAGAAGCAGTAACAAACAGAAAGTTCTATAATTATCATCTTCTCATGTATTAGGAACTGTATAATATATGATCATCTGATGGCTTAAGAATGTTGGTTCTGTGTGTGTGTACATATATCTGTATGCTTCATATATTTGTTGAAAAAGTCAGCATGTCCACATATGTTGTGTCTCATGTTTAAGTTAAATTCAAGCATACAAATGGCTTCATGGTTTGTTGTTGCTGTTGTTGTTGCTGTTGTTGTTGTTGTTGCCCAAATACCTAAATAAATACAATCCTAATTTAGGTAGCAAAATAAAATTTATAAATAGAAAGAGTTATTAGTTAGTAAAGGAAACGCTAAGCCTAGGACTGAGATGTCTTTGAAACATTCTCCAACATTAAAATTCAACATTTCTAAGGGCACCCTGGCAGAGAGTCACTTCTCAGAGAGTTACTTCACTGAATTTACCACATTATTTCTCCTGGGTTTCCCTGAATGAGAGTAATCCAGTCAATTAATGACTAGTGTTAAGAATCTTATTACTCAAAGTAATATGCATATATGAAAATGTCATGGTAGTACTCATTTTTAAACAATTAATATACAATAGCAAAAAAGAAAGAAAAAGTGAAACATCTATAAGGCCAGATGAAATACATTTTGCTGTTGTATTAAATTTATATTATTTTTAATATTTTTGATTTTTATATTATAATATAATTGCATCATTCCTCTCTTATCCTTTCCTCCCTCCAAACCCTCCTGTAGACCCCACAGTAGGGCCGGGAGTAGGCTCAGCTGGTAAACATATTTGTTTCAAGCTGAGAGACCTGAGTTTCATCCCCAGAATCCAAAACCCACCACCACCATCAACCCACACCCCTAATTACCATTCCCTTCCCCCCAGTCCACCCCCCTTCTCTGAAAGCACCCTAGATATTCAGTAAGGCTTAGACATTAAGCAGAGGGTATCCAAAGTCCTCAGCCAGCTCCTGCTGGGAACTGGAGGAGGAGCCAGAGCAGATGGAAGGAGGCAGGGTCAAGAGCTGACTAACTTAACTAAGAAAACAAGTCTCTTCCATGCAAGCCAAACTGTTTTAACAGAAAGCTGGCCACTCGCCTCTACCCTAGCTGCTCACTGAAGCATGAAGGCTCTCAAGGAAAGACATTTGGCCACCTTTCTCAGCCAAGACAAGATACTAGCAGTGAGAATCCACGCTGCTGGAGCGCTGCTGCTGGCTGGACTTCATGTTTAGTGGTATTATTCCTGCCCTGTCGACGAAAAGCCCTTGGATCAGCCTGAGGACTTTTTTTTTTTTTTTTTTGGTGTTTCGAGACAGGGTTTCTCTGTGTAGCCCTGGCTGTCCTGGAACTCACTCTGTAGACCAGGCTGTCCTCGAACTCAGAAATCCTCCTGAGGACTTCTTTTTTAAGTCCTCCGGCCCTCCATGGAGGCATGCCTAGATGAGTGAGCCTAGAGAACTCTGCATCCCCAGCAGCACACATTAAATGAGTGTGAAGAAAATCTTTTAAAGAGTCAACAGAGAACTGTTTTTAATGTTAACTTGCCTTTGAAACCATTAGTTTAAAATTTTAGCAGAATCATGTGCAGGTTCGCTTACCTTTACAGCATATTTGCGTGAGCTGTTGTAGACAGGAAGTCCCTGAGTGCTGTTATCAGTTTTTACTGTTTACCTTCCAGGGGCAACAGATTTTTC
The DNA here is from genome assembly GCA_028551405.1 of Uromys caudimaculatus. Taxonomy (NCBI): domain Eukaryota; kingdom Metazoa; phylum Chordata; class Mammalia; order Rodentia; family Muridae; genus Uromys; species Uromys caudimaculatus. The sequence continues at coordinate 70,055,283 of CM052716.1, read as the reverse complement.
TTTTGGCCTGTGCACTCTTCATTGCTGCCACTATGTGGGGCTCCAACCATAACGTCTCTATCTGAGCCTTGAAAACATTTTTGCCGGAAATGTTAGGGTGGGCACCCCTGAACAAGAACAGCCTTGGACAAATTACATACTGCATAAAGTATGTTTTTCTCTCCACCCCCAAAGTTTTCACAGAGTTCCCCAAGCAAAGATGATAGTAAAAGAAGTTACTTCAACCAGGGAAGGAAGGCTCTGCCCACAGAGGTAAGGAAACAGATAAGATAAATGGACTGTTGCCAACCTGCCCAGGTTTCACCATGGGTATCTTCAGCAATAATTTAATTCCCCCTTCCAGGAACTGGCCCCAGGACACCAAATATTGAGGCCATGGACAGCTTCTGCAGGCATCTTCCAGAACCTTCTATCTATTGGAACCTGACCTACAGGTACATGAGGGAAGGATGTGGGGAATGGTGTGAGCTCTTAGTTCTGCACTGCTTCTATCGTAACCTGCTTAGCATCCACCCGTCTTCTTTCTTTCTT
>CM052716.1:70021839-70054252 GCA_028551405.1 Uromys caudimaculatus | reverse complement strand
TTGATGATAGTGGAGTGTTGAAGTCTCCTACTATTATTGTGTGAGGTGCGATGTGTGCTTTGAGCTTTAGTAAGGTTTCTTTTATGAATGTGGGTGCTCTTGCATTTGGAGCATAGATGTTTAGAATTGAGAGTTCTTCTTGGCACGGTTTTCTTTCTTTTGCCTCACACTACCAGTCAGCATTTGCCAGCCTGGATAACTTGCTCTGGAAGGCAGAGATCCAGATGTCCCTGGTCCAGGGACAAAGCTGCTTTCCCATTCCCTAGACTGTTTTCAAATCTGAGTCACATTCCCAAAGGGATACAAGATTGTTTAAAGATTCAGTCAAAATGCACACGTTTGTATATATACACACATACTCACTCACACACACACACACACACACACACACACACACACAGCCACACATGCACACACATACACACCCATACACATATACACTTACACACACACTTCTAAATCAGTTGGAGATATAGGCTAGACTGTATGATATATTCATACATGCTAAGTGGTTGAAAAAAAAGAAAAATATTGCAAGAGCCAGCATGATTAAAGGGCTTCACTGGGGCCTGGAGAGATGGCTCACTGGCTGAGAGTACATGTTACTCTTGCAGAGGACACAGGTTTGATTCCAGTGCCCACGTGGTGGTTTATAACCATCCAGTTCCAGAAAATCTGAGGTTTTCTTCTGACCTCCCTAGACACTAGGCACACATGTGGTAGGCTACACGTGTGCAGGTAAAACATTCATGTACATAAAACAAATTTGTATGGGGGAGGCTTTATTGGGGCACTCCAAGAAACGTGATGCTTGACTTTCAAGAGTCTGGTCTGGAGCTCTCCAGCAATCCTTCCATGTTCTCGAAGTCCGTGAAGGTGCCCAGTAGTCATCCTGAAAGCCATCCAGAGTAGACTCCCAGCCCATCATACCCACTTCAGCTACACCTATCCAGTCTAACAAATAATTGTTGTGGATGTGTGGATACTTGAACATAAAATCCTCCTTGGTAAGGGTGTTCGCTGCTTTCCTTCTTTTGTTTGGTTTCCAAAGATTCCTAAATGTTCACTTCACAGATGAGGTCACTAAAGCTCTAGGGGTCTTCTCAAGGCTATCTATGGCTTAAATTGAGTCCTTTTTTAAAAATTTATTTTTTATTTTTAAGTATTTGAGAATTTTGCCTGTATGTATGTATCCTACGTGAGTATCTTGTGCTTATAGAAGCCGGAAGAGGGAATCATCTGGAACTGGGAATACAGACCATGGTTAGCCACCGAATCGTTTCAGGGAACCAAATCTAGGTTCTCTGCAAAAACAACAAGTGCTCTTAGCCACTGAGCGAGCTCTCCAGCCCCTTAACTGAATCTTAAGGACAAAAAGCATTCTAGGTGCTAAAGAAGGTAGAACACTATGTACCCATAAGGAAGTGTGAGCTGAAATTCCCAGGAAAAAAATCCATGCCTATGTTAATGAGTCCATAGTCTGGCTGACTGATCTGCACGCAGTGATTATGAAGAATTGGAATGCTGCAGATCCAGAGTTAATTATCCGGGCAGTCACTAATCCCTGAATAGCAATTAATTTCCCACCCACTCCTGTGCCTGACCTGGCATCTGTTCACTGTCCCCTGAAACCTTTTGGAATGTGTTAACTAAACAGATCACTGACTTCTACCAACCCAAAAGCTAAGAACATTGTCAACACATTAATGCTATAGCAGAGACTTCCCTCACTTTTCTATAACCTGCCTGCCTGATGTTTCTACCAATGTTTTGGTTTGTTTGTTTGTTTGTTTGTTTGTTTGTTTGTTTGTGTTGGCTTTTCCCTTGTGTCTTTGCTGATTTTATGTCAACTTGACACAAGCTAGAGTCATCTGAAAGGAGGGTCCCTCAGCTGAAAAAAATGCCTCCATAAGATCTAACTATAAGGTGTTTTCTTAATTAGTGAATGCTGGGGGGAGGACCCAGCCCAGGGTAGGTAGTGCCATCCCATGACTGCTGATCTTGGGTTCTGTAAGAAAGCAGGCTGAGCAAGCCATAGCAAGCAAGCCAGTAAGCAGCACCCCTCCATGACCTCTGCCTTACCTCCTCCAGGATCCTGCCCTGTTTGAATTTCTGTCCTGACTTCATTCAGTGATAAACAGTGCTATGGAAGTAAGCCAAATAAACCCTTGTCCTCCCAAAGTCTCTTTGGTCACTGCGTTTTATCACAGCAATAGAAACCCTAACTGAGAAGTCTTTTCATAGGCTGGGGAGATAGTTCATGCATAAAGTACTTGCTGTTCTAGCATGAGGACCTGAGTTAGAGTCTCCGAGTCATACATGGTACATTAGATGAGGCAGCATACACCCATAATCCCAGCACTGGGGAGGTAGAGACAAGAGAATCCTTGGGGGGGGCTCACCAGGCAGCCATCCTCGCTGAATCATCAAGTTCCGTGTAAAAGTAGGAAGTCCTGTCTCAAAACCCAAGGTGGATGGTGTTCTGAGGAACTGACTTCTGGCCCCACGTGCATACATGTACATGCATACATGCAACAAACATACATACAAATAAGAAAAATGCATTAGTTTATGCAACTATAATAGCTTCATGAAGCCATTCCCACATTGGAACACTTATTTGGGACGACCTGTTCCCTGGCCATGGTTACTCATATTTGACTTAAGAATAAACCCTAACACCCTTTGAGGTTAGAACTGTGTTTTACACTCAAAAGGACAGAGAACATTCTAAGTGTTGAAGTGTCCCTCTAACCCACAAGGTACTAAAACACTGTCAAATACGTACACCTAAAGGGAGTTTCCATTTGTCATCCAGGCTTTATTAAGGAACATAGTTCTCTTACCAGGAACAGGCAGTGAAGGGCTCTCAGTCTGGCCCCGAGCATGGTCAACACAGCACTGGCAGGTCTAGCCCTCCCCTTTTCCTCTCCCTTGCTAACTGTTAGATCACATTCCTAGCTAGCCCCCAAAGTCTAGTCCCTTATTTGGCCACTGACTCATTCCTGAGACCAAACACCAGCGTCCAGCAACCCAAATTCATTGTTTGGCTATACTGACTAACCTGTTCAATCAGGACTTACCAACTCTTTGTAACACAGACTTCCCCTTCTTAAAAACCACTTCTGCAGACATACCTGCAGTCTTTCTCTGATCTAGAGGCAAACTCTCAGATCCCCAACCCTCCTCATGCCCTCCTCCTTTGTCCCTCCAGGGTAATAATCTCCTTTGTGTTGTGTGGGGAGAACCTGCTATCTGGCTGTGCTCTGTGCTGACTCCTAGGCTCCTATAAGCAAACAGTACTAACTCCTACACCCTGACTGTACTCACAGTCAATGCAGTAGTGGCTAGTGCCTCTTGATGGCTTGAACCATCTCAGCTGCCTCTCCTAGGACACACTGTTGTGAAGATAACAGTATCACATGGTCAACCGGATCACATGCTTCTCCCTGGGACTGAGAGTCAGGAATTTATAAGAGGTTTTGTCCAGGTAGACCCAAGGAAAGGATGGCATAAACCCATTTATCTCCATTTAAGGACCAGGCTTGATTTCAAAAGGAAGGCACCAGCTCCAGGAACAGACCAGAAAATCCAGAAACAAGGTCATAAAACCCCCTCCCAAAGAACAGCATGGGGATAACCACAAGAATGGGGAAATATCTTATGTCAGAACAGGCCATCTGTGCTGGGAGCCCTATCTCGTCCTATGGTCAAACATTCATGACATAGGCATGCAGACCACTGACCACCTGTGACTCCCTGGCACCCACCAATGAAATTTTAGATTATCTAATCTTTCTAGAGAGTTCACCCAGTTCCCTATAAGAAGGTCTGCATGCCTTTGTCTGGGGTCACCAATTTAGAGAATGGTTGACCTCTGCATGCTGGTTGTTTCTGCAGAATAAACACTCTTTGTCTTTGCATAGTATCTGAGTCTGAGGTCTACCTTCAGCGATTTGGACCCTTACACTGAGTCTTAAAAGATGAAACCAAGGCTATGGAAGTCAGGAAGAGGTGGTCCCCAACAGAAGAGTTGTCAGAGGAAGAAGTGATATTGGGCAAGAAAACCATGGCTGTGTATTCCCTGCACCTACTTAACCCTGCTGGTGGAATAAGGCACACCTAATAGCCTAGAGGAACTAGAGCAGCTAAATAGTAGAAAGCAGCTAAATAATAGGATTAGCTGAGCTATTCTACTACTCAATGACTTGCTCATCTAATGAGAATTTTCTTGTTGTAAACCACAGTCTTGGGCCAGCATGGGTTAGGAGTGTGGTGGAGCAAACTAGCTTCCAGGGCTGGAGTCTCCGGAAGGATCAGGCTGCCCCTCGAACTTTACCTGCTGTTTACTGTTTTCTTCTTTCTTACAAGCCCTTCTCCTTTCTACTCTGTTTCCTGGAGTTTTCTCTTCTAACTTTGTCTAGGCAAAGATGAGTCTTTCCAGCCACCTCTACATCTAAAAACAACAAAAAGCTTCTCTCTTTTATCAAGACTGGGGATACACTGGTGTGCCAGGAGAGTAAAGAGTGAGCTAGTATACAGAAGACTGGGAATACGCCCACAAAGGCCAACCAGTGGTGAGCATGTGCAGAAGAATAACCCTCCTCATAAAGCCCATTTTACTAAGGTATGAAAGTCCTAGTCCTTTGCGGTGTCTAACCTTCCTCCAGCTCCAGTCCATTCCCTTCCTCCTGGAAGTGTGCTATTTCTAAATAAATTGCTTTTGTTTCTGCTCCTATCCATACGTCTCCCTCCAATTCCTTATTTTAGGACACAAGGTCCTGGGATGTGCCCATCTGTTTCTAATAACAGTCCCCAGACTGGTAATGTTCTCAGAGTCAGAAGTCTAATTTGTCTTCTCAAAGTTATTCCTGATCATTACTTTCGTCCGCAACCTCCAGGGGTTTTGACTTTGCCCTTCCTCTCTCCTCCATTGTGACTAGAGTGGAAGTAATGCTCAAAGTATCTCACTTCATGAATTGGCAGGGGCAGCTGCCATTACTGTTTGGTAGCAGGCTTGAAGGTCATTGAGAATGGATCTCCTCCTCATGCACAGCTTTGAGTCCCACCCGTGTGCCCTGGAAAACACATTAATTTTACAATGAAACCAGAAATTATGACAGATAAAGTAAGATGGTAGTATGGAAATTGCCCCACTTTAAGACTTAACATGGAAAGGATAGTTACAGATTAGACCAAAAGGAGCCAATGGGGCTTTGTTGAGGCCAACAAGGGGAGGCTAGTTCCTCATGGTAAGCACGGCTATTTTTATAGTTTTTGGTTTTTTTGTTTCTTTAAAGTTTTTTTTGGTTTTTTTGGTTTTTGGTTTTTGGGTTTTTTTGTTTGTTTGTTGTTGGTTTTTTTTGTTTTGTTTTGTTTTGTTTGTTTTTTGGGGTTTTTTTTGTTTTGTTTTTTGTTTTTTTTGTTTTTTTTGCTGTGCTCTGTAATGTGATTTCTGATAGGGAAAAAAAATAGGTTCTGAGCTGGGTCTCTGGCCCTGGGTGAAGACAGGAGTTAGCTTCCAGGAGGATTAAAAGCTTATTACCCAGCAAGAGGCTTTCTGGTAAAGGACAAAGGCATGCTACCGCCCCTTCCCAAGAGTTAATCCAAGTGGGCCTGCCAATTGCCTGAATAGAAATCTACACTTACTCAGAGACTAGGAAACAGTATAAAGCCTGCCTAAAGTGTAGGTTGGGACAATCTGTCTGTTGTCCTGTATTACTTCCTGAGAGGGTCTTTCTCTGAAATGGTCCCTTTGGCCACCGTATGCTCTTCTCCTTCCAACAAGCTCTGTAATAAACTCTATCTTCTACACTATGATGTGTCTTGCTGAATGCTTTCAAAGCTAATCACAAAGACTGGGAACAGAAGGAGAGACCAGAGCAAGATCCCAGTAACATAACTGAGCAGTCAGCACCAGACTGTGGAAAGTGCTTTAGAATTATTACCTTATACAATGCTCACCTCAAAGCAGGATAGGGAGACCCAGAGTGATTAAGCCACTTGCTTGATTTGACACAGCCATAGAATGGCAGCTACAGTCTCAGAACAAAGGCAGCTTGCATAGAAACAATGCTTTCGAGTGTCACACACTGTCTCCCTTAGGCTTCTGTCGCAGGACATCTTTTCCAGCACTAAACCCCGAAGGTACAGAATACACTAGGATACACAAGTCTGCACTGGGACATACTCAGCCAGATGCTTCTGAAGCCCACAGGGCTAAGTGACTACAGTCTCAGTGTCTGACGGCACTTGTGCACACACACACACCACAGATACAACAGATAGACACACACACACACACATCATATCACACACACCACATATACTGCAGACACACACTCACATATACACCATAGACTACATACATACCACTCATACCACACACACATACACCACACACACCATACATCTCTCACACACACACACACACACACACACACACACACACACACACACACACACACAACACACGCGCACACTCACACGGAAGAGGTTATGGTGAGGATTTTCTTCATGTGCTACCCCAGCTGGTCAAGCCAGAAGCATGTCTGCTTTCTCTAGTCGAGCCCTTCTCAAGTGTCTCACCGTGGTGTCTGCCCCATCAAGGGCAACACTCTTACTGCTACCCTAGAGGTTGATTGTTTTTCCTTCACACTATATTTTGCAGTTCCCTATGTCATCAGCCCAAGAATTTTCCCTGAGTTCCATACCTGGTAGTATGAATTAAAACACTAACAAAAATACCTCTTATTTTCTATATATGAAATTATCATGAAATATTGAATGTGGTTCTCAGAATATATCCAGACATATTTAAAGCATGTAACCTCTCCAATATTCTGGAACCCCAAACATCAGAACTATTGCTGATCTTTACCACAGACTGTAGCACTTCCTGAGGGCACCTCTCCCACACCTGCAGTTAAGAATAAGCTTGAGGCCTCCTACTTTATTTTTGCCAGTGGTGCAATCCAGCTCACTAGAAACACAAATGAAGATTACATAACTCTCTTCCTCTTTTGAGAAAACCTTCTTCCCAACTAACCCCTCTATTGTTGTAGAGCTGACCAATCTTAGTACAAGAGGAGCAATTACTAAAGATGAGCAACAACAGGCAAGTGTGCTACTATGTCAGAATGAGGCCCTACAGTCATATGTGTCTCTGTCTTAGTCAGGGTTTCTATTCCTGCACAGACATCATGACCAAGAAGCAAGTTGGGGAGGAAAGGGTTAATTCAGCTTACACTTCCATGCTGCTGTTCATTACCAAAGGAAGTCAGGACTGGAACTCAAGCAGGTCAGGAAGCAGGAACTGATGCAGTGACTGTGGAGGGATGTTACTTACTGGCTTGCTTGCTTCTCCTGGCTTGCTCAGCTTGCTCTCTTATAAAACCCAACAACCAGCCCAGGGATGACACCACTCACAATGGACCCTCTCCCCTTGATCACTAATTGAGAAAATGCCTTACTGCTGGATCTCATGGAGGCATTTCCTCAACTGCAGCTCCTTTCTCTGTGATAACTCCAGCTTGTGTCAAGTTGATACACAAAACCAGCCAGTACAATTGACCCCATGTCAACTTGACACACAAACACGTCACTATTAAGCCTCAATCCTTACTTTCTTATTCATCCCCAAGATCTGAATAACTTTAAAAGTCCCACAGTCTTTGCAAATTCTTATATATTAAAATTTCAATCCCTTTAAAACATCCAATCTCTTTTAAAATTCAAAGCTTTTTACAATTAAAAGTTTCTTAACTGTGGGCTTCACTAAGATACTTTCTTCCTTCAAGAGGGAAAAATATCAGGGCAGAGTCACAATCAAAAGCAAAATCAAACTCCAACCGTCCAGTGTCTGGGATCCACTCATGATCTTCTAGGCTCCTCCAAGGGCCTCTCCAGCTCTGCCCTTTGCAGCACACACCTTGTCTTCTAGGCTCCAGATGCCTGTACTCCACTGCTGCTGCTGTTCTTGGTGGTCATCTCATGGTACTGGCATCTCCAAAACACCGCTCCCTTCTGCTGTAACTAGTTTTACCAACAGCCTCTCATAGACTCTCTTCATGGTGCCAAGCCTCAACTCCTTTGCATGACCCCTTCAGTCCTGGGCCATCAATTGCAGCTGAGGCTGCACCTTCACCAATGGTCTTCCACGGCCTCTCACAGTGCCAAGCCTCAGCTGTTCTTCATGACCCCTTCATGCCTTCAAAACTAGTACCACCTGGGTGACTCTTACATATTACCAAATCCAGTCACAGCACAAGGTACAACCCTGGCTATCTCTGGAACGAAGCCTCTGTGCTCTCAGAAAACACTTCCCAGAAGATTTCACCTCAATGATGCTGGTCTCTTCTTAATCACCGCTAATTTCTTAGCTCCTGCTAACCAACATCAATAGTCCCAGTAATGCAAAGTTTTCAATTTAGTAGTTCTGGTATCTTGTTAATCACAGCTGATTCTTCAGTCCCAGATAACCAAAACTGCAGAATCTTCACAATCAAAATAGCAATGGCCCTGATAAAAGTACTGGCTGACTTCAAACTTCAGCTATGAGGAAACTCAGCAGGTGTCAACACAGCAGCCACCCACTTATTCCTACCAAAGGTAATGAAAAGATAAGGCACTTGACTGCATTCTTGAACACACAAAGTCAAGGTGCAGTCAAGCTTATGTATCCATGGATTCTCACCTGTGAGTACCATACTTATAAATTCAAGATCAAATGCAGACCCTCCAGTGAGAAGGTCACCCACACTCTTGGGTGTGGAATCTTTCTCCATGTGCCACTTTTTCTATTAATCCTGTGCTTAAATCTCTCTTAATATCTATTCTTGGGCTGTTGAGACAGCTCATTGGGTAAAGGTACTTGAAGCTAAGTTTAATGGCTGAAGTTTAATGCCCAGAACTCACATGGTGGAAAGAGGGAATCAGATCCCTCAAGTTGTCCTCTATGTACACACACATGCTCACACAACCATAAGTAAAAAACAGATAGATAGACAGGTAGATAAATAAATAAATTAATTAATAAATGTCAAAATTACTCTTTTGTTAATAAACTCCAACTCTGCTTAATTTTTTTCAGAAAAAAAATTTATCTATAAATCTTCATCTTCTTTTCATTATCCTTTAAATAACACAACATGACATTTAATTTACATAGCATTTGCAATTTATTGGGTATTACAAGTAACCTAGATTTATAGGCTCCAGTAGGACAAATCTAGCTTATATGCAAAAGACCATTTTACGTAAGGAACTCAAATATCTAAGAATTTTTGGTATCCTGGATATCCCCACAGAGACCAAGTTACCAGTGTCTGTACAATGGGATTCTATGGACAGCCTACACGCAATGATGCTGGGAAAATAAAGATGAGTTGCTGTCCTCATGCACAAATACAAACATTAGGGAGGTTCACCAAGGTATTTCTAGAACGTGTGGAATATGTGGCATTCCAAACCATTAGTCCTTGGGGTTTCTTTAGGGTCATCTCAAATTATCTGTCTTGCCTCCTCAGAGCTCCCCAATAGTAACAGACCCCCGGGATGTGATCTCTCCTGGCATTCAAACGTCACAGACATTTCTCCAGCTGTCTCTGCAAACCAAAGCTCACCATCCTTCCGTGTTTTCTAAACCAACCAATACACACACACACACTCACAGAAGTTCACTGCCCAATTGTTGCTAGGGTGAAAACCAAAACCTCCTATGACTGGAAACAGGGTCTGTATGCCATGGTATATTTGTTAAACTTAATACAATTGCCTTAGATGCATCGGGGCTATATCTATTCAAGATAAATTATTAAAGTGAGCAAAGCAAGGAAAAAATGGAAGCTGACATGGGACTGCTAAAGAAAAATGCAAAGACGTCCTTTCTCCAATGGATGAACTTATGTTGAGATTTTGTCTTTTACTGTCTATTGAAATGCTAAGTGTGGGCCCCCAAAAACCTGGATTCTGCATGTAGCTCCGGGACCCTGGCTCCAAGTTAATTCTGATGGGTAAATAAAGATGTCAGCAGCCAATAGCTGGGGAGAAGAGACATAGGTAGGGTTTAGGTTTCCCCTGGCTTAAGACCACAAGGAGAGGAGAGAGAGGGAGGTTGCCAGGAGAATGTGCAGGAGAGGACAAAGGAGAGCAACCATGGGTTAGCTGAGCCAGAAAACATGGCTGTGTGGGCTGGCCAGCTGGAGCTAAGGGCAGCCCAGATGAAAACATATTAAGTAATAACTTGGGCTATAGATAGGAAGGTAGACTGTAGCAGCATGGAGGGTAGGCAGTTGCCCAGCTATTGTGCTGCATAAGGCACATGCTATAGATATGTAAGACATGAGTCCCAGTTTCATTAGAACGGAAGAACCAAGTGTAGGCGGGGATTGGAAAACAGCACACTTTTGTGTATATTTCCAAACAATGAACCAGTAGCTTTAAAAATATTTCTAAGAGGAAGGAGTGATAGGAGATGTCACCCACACAAGAACATCGGAGAACAAGCTTCAGCCTCCCTGAAGCTGTCCTGAAGGAGTTCCCAAGAAGAGAGACAAGAGGAGGAGGGAGAGGAGCAGGGGGAGGAGGCAGAGGAGGGAGAGAGGATCCAGTTCCTACTCCACAAATATCTAGCTGCTGGTCCATTCCAAAGCACAAGAGGTCCACACTCCTCCAATTCCCTACCAAGACAAGAAGAGGGAACTAAGACACTAAGGTGCATCTGTACAGGGAAGAGGAAGCCTCCCACCCAGCGAAAACCACCAAGCGTATGAATACTAAAGCTGTGAGCTTTCTACAACAGAAAGTTCTCATACATGGTGATTCTCCCCAAGAAAACGCTAAGGAAAAAAGACAGGTTGAATGGTGCTTGTTGAAACACAACAGCAAAGGCTTCCCCAGGAACATAACAGTCAGTGTATAACCACTGCAAAGGTGGATATCCAAACAGGGGAGAGACTGGCTCAACTCCAAATCAGAAAGGGCAGTTGGGACTCATAAACAAGGAACAAAAGATAGACAGTTACAAAGTGGAAACATCAGGAGAAGGAAGAATTTGAGCTAAATTAACCTAATAGGATCCCTGCTGAAGCCAGGCCAGGTGGACAGACATCACTTGGGGGAAGTGACACAATGAATGGACATGAAGAGTCTTGCTAACCTACCTTAACGGACTCTACTACAGCTGGAGCAGAAGGAAATGCACAGCTGGGCCCAGCAGAAGATCCTAGAATCTGACTACAGTTTGTCCAAGCAAAGACTCTCCCAGAGCCTAGTGCAGTTCTTAGCTGGGTTCACCATGCTTAGGTTGTTACATTTCAAGCTGTAGAAAGCAACTGTCTCCATCAAACCTGTAAGTCACAGGCAAATGTCCCATGAGTCAGCCATAAACCTGAGAACTAAAACCCTGTGCCTTGCTACCAGGACAGAAAGTATGCCTTCAGGTGGCTCTTCCTCTCAGAAAGAATGGTCTTTGTTGAAAGTGTCAATGTGAAGGGACCCCAGTAGAGAGAAGGCAGCTGGTGTTACAAACTGTCTAAGAGGGTCTTCTGTGCAGCCAGGACAGACATCTTTACATTTCCTCTGTGCCATGAGTGGCTTCACAGCCCCATCCCTGTCCCCACTGGAGTCTCAGAGCTTCTGTGCTCACTCTTCCTCACCTGGGATCCCACTTACAATACCCCAAATGTTAAAAGCAGAGCCCCTCCCATGACTCATTGGAGAAGGACAGTGGCTTAAACTTTCATGAGCAAACATGTGGTGACTAGAAGCCCATCAAACCATTTTTGTCACACACAAATTTCTCATCTATCTGTACAAGAGTCTTTTAACTGAACTTTATACTAAGCCCCTTGTCCTTCTGTTTGTTGGTTTGGGGTTTTTTTTTGTTATTGTTCTTGCTGGGTTTGGGGGTTTGTCTTGCTTTGCTTTCATGGTAGAGGTGGTTTATTGATGATGGTGGTGCTGGGAACCAAACCAGGACTTTGCACTTGCCAGGCAAAAACTCTACCACTGAGTTAAATTCCAACTCACAAACCTTGTGTTCTGTGGAAAAGAAACAAAACAAGCAAGTTATGACATGGGGCAACGGTGCTTCGGTAATCGAAGTGGAAGCAGATCTCAGGACTAGGAAGGGCTTGCAGGGACTGCTGTTCCCCCCTAGGAAGGGCTCGCAGGGACTGCTGTCTCCTTCTAGGAAGAGCTTGCAGTGACTACTGCTCCGTCCTAGAAAGGGCTTGCAGCAGCTGAGGTTTCCTCTTTATTGATCAGTAGCCACATCCTAAATCATACGAGACCCTTGCTTGGTGGCTACAGATAGCTTGGATTTTCCTTTTTTCTGGTGTCCATTTCTCTTCTATTTTACCTTAAACTCTTTGGTCATTTCAGGAAATAGGTCTCTATGATGTACACATGTGCCCAGTTGACAAGCTGTCCCTGATAATTAAAGATTGTTTGTCCCTAAATGACTCATTTCCTTTCAGCATCTCAGCTCATATTTAAGGAATTTATTTTCACAACCAGATACAGCAATGACTTCAGGGATTGTTCACTGGTTGTTAACAAACACAAAGGAATGTCTGATGTGTTGGCAACTCAGTTGCTTCCTTCTAAAGTTGCTGGCCTCCTGGTGGGATGGATCTCCTTTAGTATGGGGTATTACTTGTTGCCAGTTGTTCCAAAGAAAGGCATTTGTCTCTGCCTTTTCCTTCCTCTCACTTCCGGCACCTGAACTGGAGGTTGCCCACATACTACATCACTAAGTACTTTCTGCTCTAGTTTCACAGCATCTCAGTAAACTGCCCATGATGGCCTTTAACTCATTCTGTAATCCACACAGGCCTTGACTTTGTGCACCTCCACTCTCCAGGTATCTGGGATTATTGGCCACCCCACCAGACTGAACTTTGTACAGTTTCTGTCTTCTTGTTTCAGCCCTTCTCATATTGCTACACCTACTTAGTCATGACGGCAAGCAGCTAGCAGGCTTCCTGTGGTATTGGTTTCCTGCCATGCCCACTTCTTTCTCTTCTTGCTTTTGAATCCTTGCTAGTGAAGCAGTTTTCTATCTTCATTTTAACTTTAATATCTCCTTGTTCTGCTTTTACCATCTCTCCCTGGATCCTTTGACTTCCTCAGTAGGCTGGATCCTCCAGTACATGTTTTGGGCATGCATAGAAGTCTAGGTTACCTTGTGCCTTGGGGCTTGCATTGTGGCCTCTTGTCCTGCCTATTTTCAGCCCTGCTAACCTCCTACAAACCTAGGACCATCTTCAATAGGTGTGACTGCTCCTCTCAATAAGACTAACACTGCCACTTGTTCCCCATCCCTATCCTCCAGTTGTTCCTTGCTCCACCAATCACCTTCCCTACAACTTATTGCTCTCTGCCGAACACAGAGCAGAGCAGAACAGAGCAGAGCAAAGCCAAGCCAAGCCATACATGAGAGCTCCCTTGTGGCAAATATCCTCTTCCTTCATCCCTTTGTGTCCCACTATCCCTTTAAACTATTGTTCTGTTTTTAAGTCTGCTTTGTCAAGTTTCCTAAAAGCTAATCTGGCCAAGGTGGTGGGGCACATCATTAATTTCAGAAAAGGCAAGGCCGAGGAAGAGGCGGGCAGATCTCTTTGAATTCAAGGCCTGCCTGGTCTACCTAGTGAGTTCCATGCCAGGCAGGGATGCATAACAAGACACGGGCTCAAAAACAAACAAACAAAATACTAATTTGAACTGGGCTTCAATTCCCCACCTCCTCAATCATTACCTTCAATAAAAACAAAACAAACAAACAAACAATATTAAAGTGACATGTGTAAATGAAAACGTTCGAAGATTGAGGATGAACAAGGAAACACCCTACCCCATCTGTCTGCTGGAGTGACTGATTAATAGGTTCCAGATTTCAAGCCTCTCTTCAAAAAAAACCAACAAACCCCATTGGTTTTATATATTGTATGGATATAGATACAGACAGCATAACATATATGTCTTACACATTCCCAAACATAAACTTTCAGATTTACACATTCTGTGTTTGTAGGCACACACACCTGTGTTAAGAGGTGTTACTCCTCTGTTACTCTCCACATTCTTCCTTTGAGGGAGGGTCTCTCCTTGAACTGCCAGCAAGCTCCTGAGATCCTTCGGTCTGCTCCCGCCTTGGTGCCAGGGCTACAGGCATTTGAGGGACCAGACCTGACTTTTGACATGAGAGCTAGAACCTGAACTCTGGTCCTTACACTTGGATATCAGTAAGCCATTTCTCTATCTACCTACATAGTTTATTTGATAAATACATCACTTCGATTTTTATATCTTGATTATCTTTCATATTAGCATATTCAGATACAATGTACTATTTTTAGTGTCTTTAAAGTAGCCATATAGATTTCCCCTGATTTGTGTAATCAATTCCATATTCAGGGATGTTTGGATCAACCTCAATTTTAAGGTTGTTTTAATATTCTTATTACAAAGAACCTCATAGAGAAGCTATGTTCAACAATTCTAGTACACTGGTGACATTTCATGTCTCTGTCTCTTGTCTCTTCTTGTCCTCTTGCCCTGTCTCCTCATAGGTCTTATGGCACCTATTTGATTACTCTGTCTTATAAGGGATGGATTTCCATGAACAAACCTTTGCAGGAGGTTTGGGGAAAAAGCCAAGGTCAGCAGGATCCCAGTCTTCTAGGACATTTCCATGACTCAGTATATAGGTAAGAGATACTAATAGACAATAAGACCATCATGCAGAGGGCAAAAAATCTGCTCAAGGATGTGATTCTTCATGGCAACCATTCACCCCACAGAAAACTCAGATTCCCTCAAAGCCATCATCTCTAGGTCTTTCCACCCCTGGTCAGCAGGCCTAGGGCAGATATGAGGGCCAGCTACTGATGCAGTTGAAACACACACTGAAAACCATATGTTGCTCCCCTCCTTGTGGGTACTCTCCAACCTTCAAGAATATTTCTCTTTGAGCCCTTCTTATTTGGCAAGAGGTAAAACGCACACATTTCAATGTTCTTTGCCAGGCCAAGTAGGACAGGAGGGTGGGAAAGTGTGATAACAGCCATGGGGTCAGCTCTGTTTAGTCACAACACTCAATGAGCTGCCCTTAGGCTTGCCTACAGCCCAATCTTATGGAATCATTTTCTCAGTGGAGGTACCCTCCTCTCAAATGACTTTAGTTTGTGTCAAGTTAGAATAAAACTAGCCAGCACAGTGGTTAAGAGTACTTGCTACTCTTCCAGAGGACCTGAGTTTTGTTCCTAGCACTCACATAGTGAGTGACTCACAACCACTGTAACTGAGGTTCCAGAGGATTCAACAGCTCTCTACTGACCTCCAAGAGCACCAGAAATCCACATGGTGTACATACACATGCTAAAGAGACAGGAGAAAATAAGTGTTCCTTTAGTGAGATAACATACTTTTCACATGCCTGCAAGGTTCTCTGAATAACTCAGAAAAGCTCAGCTTTCCTCTCCCTGTATCTCTGTTCTAAGCCTGCTCTCCTACACACTGAGGGCTTCACTTAGCTGGAAGGGCATGGCTTTTCGCCTCTCTCCACACTCCTGTGCAACTGCCAAGATTGCCAACTTGCTACCCTGAGGTATTCTTTAGAACTTCATTAACACTGTCCTTAAGTTTCCTTTTGAGTTCCTTCTTAAATTCCATTATTATTAAAACCAAGAACCCTAAGAGGGGACCCCAATCTCTCCAGTAAATATGATTATTCTGATGAGACTTCTTCAAATTTCCACTACAAGTAGGAGTTTCAGCAAGATGTGTAGGCAACAGAACTGTTTCTGGGATGGGCATATGAACCAGTTTTCACTCAAGATGTGAAGGGGAACTCTGCTAGGAAAAATCAGGTACCTAAAAATGCCATCTACCACATCCCATGTGGCTTGGATCCTGAAACCCTGGTTGGGAGTACTTGGGGAATTAAGAAAGGACAGACACGGACACATGTACAGAAAAGTGTGGTGTGTTCTCTGGTAGAGTGGCACCTACTATCAACACAACCCAGAACCTACAGGGCTGTTTATTATGTATAGTGTAGGGTAGGGGTTCAGTCTCCATAGGAGGTCTCTGTAGAGGAGGAGGCTCGGGTTGTAAATACACAGGAAGAGGAAGAAGCTGCAGTTGTTAGTTATTGTACACACTGATCAATGGACCATACTTGGACAGACAAAGCTTTGCTTTTCTGAAACTGATCCTGATGGGGAACGGTTTTGCCGATTTCCCATGGGTCCGAGGCCTTGGTGTTTGTCATGGTGTAGGACTCTGGGGAGCCTTAGCTCTCCTGGTAAGCTAGCTGCTCGTTTGGTGCCCTTATAGACCTCTATTGTATTATCCTACAGAGTTGATAATATTTGTGCCTATTTGTCTTAGTTAGGGATTTACTGCTATGAGCAGACACAATAACCAAGGACAACATATATTTGGGGTTGGCTTACAGATTCAGAGGTTCAGTCCATTATCATCAAGGTGGGAGCATGGCAGCATCCAGGCAGGCATGGTGCAGGCAGAGCTGAGAGTTCTACATCTTCATCTGAAGGCTGCTAGTAGAAGACTGACTTCCAGGCAGTTAGGGTAAGGGTCTTATAGCCCACACCTGCAATGACACACTTACTCCAACAGGGGCACACCTTCTAATAGTGCCACTCCCTGAGCCGAGCATATACAAACCATCACACCATTCTGCTGATGGTATCCCCAACTTTCCTATGAATTCCTAAGGATGGAATTGAATATGAGGACCTGTGTGTCTGGCCCAGGGTAACTGATTAATAAATATTGATAGGATGAGTTCAGGAATAGACACATAAGGACCATTGTCTTTGCTGTTACCTTCTGCCAGTCTGGTGAGTCACACAGTCCAGATTGCGTATTAGCTCTACTGAGAAGGACTGAAGAGCAGACACTTCTTTTCTACTAGACTGAGTATCTCCTAGCTAATCTCACATGATAAACTGTGCCCTAACCATCATATGCCACTGGTTTTTTTATTTTATTTTTATGCATATGGGAGTTTTGTTGACATGTATGTCTGTACACCATGTGCATGCCTGGTGCCCATGGAAGTCAGAAGTGGTGTGCAATCCTACAGAACTAGGTTATAGACTGTTATGAGCCATGATGTGCATGCCGGAAATCAAACCTGAGTCTTCTGGAGGAGCAGCTAGTGCTCTTAACCTGTGAGCCATCTCTTCAGCCCCTCACTGTCCTTTAAAATTATTTTCTGTCATCTATAAAATCCCTTAAGAACAGGTAGAAAAAAAACTGCATCCATCCTTGCATTACCAGAGCCCCACAAGTGTCTAAAGACTGTCTAGCAATACCACAGAGCAGGCTGTAAGGCTATGGTAAGGATACCAAATGAGGAACCAGGAGGGCTGGGTCCCCAAGACTAGTGCAGCATTCAGTCGGAGTAGTCAGGTGTTCATTCAGACCTAGGAGGCAAACCTAGGAGAGCTTGGCTAGTCCATGCACTGAAGAGGACAGTAAAGTTACCTTCAACTTTCTGCCCTAGCCACGGCTGCACTTGGAGGCTGAGCAGAAAGCTGGGCAGTTTGAGCACTAAGTCAGTGAGGCTGAGAGGCTGAAAGCGGGGCTTCTCAGCAGCCAACGCTTTCATGAGGTTTGGAGCGGAGGTCCACATAAGGACATTAAATATTATTAAATATAGATAATGGTTCAGATATTAGTCTTAACTTGAACTGCAGGACAGACAGTAGAGTTCTCCTGTATCCAGGTACTATCTTCTGTAAGACTTCAGGTAAATATGGTTGACTCCAAATCAGACATTGTAAAATTATAGATTCAGCACATTCAGACTGAAGAGGTCAGCTCAGAGCCGTTGGAAAATACCATCAGACCCCTCTCCTCCTGGAAGAAACAGGTCAGAGAGCACATAGACACCCCTCCCCTCCTGGAAGAGCACTGGGGGGACCGACCATTGGCCACCCCTTGCTACCTCATTCCCTAAGGACCAATCAGTTTAAAAGTCATACTGTTCTGTCAATCACATTGTGCCTAATGGCTGCTGCTCTGTACAAAACTGGCCAAACTGGCTGCCCAGAGGTTTCCGCCTCTCCTTTGGGTCTGGGACGACCCCAGTGCACTGGAACAATAAATTCCTCTTGCTTTTACGATCTCTGACTCCGTGTGGTCCACTGGGGGTGGGGAGGGATCCCCATCTGTCTGGAGTTTGGAGTTAGGCATAGCATGGGACTCCAAGCCCCATGAGACTCTGTACAGGTCTCCTGTGAGGTCCCCATGTTTCTGCACATGCGAAATTCACACTGGTTCTAAGATGCTTAAGTAACCTGAGGCATTTCAACAGGAGAGGATAAGGAGGTCAGACTGCAACAAAAGAGGAGGCAAGGAAAACACCAGTGGCAAATATCAGGACAGGGCAGAATGTGGACATGCAAGAGACAAAAGGTCATGGTTGTTCTCAACCATGGTCTGCAAGAGAGACAAGAGAGCCAGATTGTTAGGAAGAGGAGGAAGGGAAAGACCAAACAGATGAGGAGGAGAGAAAAAGAACAGCCTGCACCATGCTGATTCCCCAGGGTCATGTGCACAGCAGGAGCCCTCAAGAGGCCCCTGGAACAGGCTGGCATCAGGAGGTTGAGGTGAACAAAATGAGCAGCATCCAGACTTTACCCTTGGTCAGGAGTGTGGGAAGTTATGGGCTGAGAGGTCTCCAGCCCTGCCATGGAGCAGCCACCTCAGTCATGCAGCCGGGCCACACTTCTGGGTTGACAGAGTTCTCTTTGAGCTCCTTCTGTGGCCTTGAATATGACTGTTATTTTGCCATTTGATGTGGGTAACAGTGAGAGTGACAAAGAAAGCAGCCTCCAGAAGTCAATTTACTTCTATTTTGTCACAATATGCACCAGAACCATCAACATGACATGACTCTAGTCTGGCCTCCTATAAGACACCATGGTTCTAGTGTGGAACTTGTTGCTTGGTTGGAATCTGACAGGAGTGTTCTCTTTGATTTGCTCATCTACCTCAGCACGGCCTCCTCCGCTCACTGTCCAAACAAGTCAGGCAGGAAATGATTCTCATTCTGTCTGGAATCTAAGGCAGGGGTTATGGAAGAATTTGTTTCTTTCTGAACTGCTGTTCAAAGGTCACCAACCCTAAGGCTTTTGGTGTAAGAGAGGCCTATTAAAAGGCTTAGCTTCAGCCGGGCAGTGGTGGCGCATGCCTTTAATCCCAGCACTTGGGAGACAGAGGCAGGCAGATTTCTGAGTTCGAGGCCAGCCTGGTCTACAGAGTGAGTTCCAGGACAGCCAGAACTACACAGAGAAACCCTGTCTTGAAAAAACCAAAAAAAACCAAAAAAAAAAAAAAAAAAGGCTTAGCTTCACAGGTCCTGGGGCAAAGTTCAGTCACAAATCTACTCTGTCGAAAAGGGCTCATTGTTCACCATGGCCTCAGAGCATGGCACCCCACTTTTTAGAGACAGTGAAAGTCCAGTTAGCTTTGTCAATTTAGCATACTTTTACATGCCAAGAACAAAGTTCACTAATCACACAACCTTACAGGCCAAAGAAAGCATGCTGGTGCAACCCACTAAGCCCAATCACTATGCAGTTCCCACTTCCTATGAAGAGCCAAAGCTTTCCTGAATGGTTGTGTTTTCGTTTTTCAAAACAACAATGTTTCCAAAAGAAAGGGGGGTCGGGGGGACAACTTGTTCTAAGAGGTCCCCGGGGGCCTCCTACCCAGAAACTGGCCCATGCTGTCTCTGCTACACTAGAGGGTGACTTAATTCTGATCTTGCGGAGGACACAAGACAGCAGGGTGCTATTATGGCTTAAACAGCAAGTGTGCAATTGTAGGCCTAGTAAGTAGTGACTCATACCAGAATGAGTTGACTTTGGGGCTGGCCCTTTAAAACTGAAGCGATCTACTTGTTAACTCCTCCTCCAAGGAGGCTCCTTATTAAAAGAGAGCTGCTGGCTAAGCTGCAGTGTTACACCGGACTAATACCTTCAGCTGAACTGAACGTTCCTCCCAGGGAAGCTGCAGCCTGTCAGCATGGCTCAGGAGTTTGTGAACTGCAAGATCCAGTCTGGGAAGGTGGTCGTGTTCATCAAACCCACCTGCCCCTACTGCAGCAGGACTCAAGAAATCCTCAGTCAACTGCCTTTCAAACAAGGTCTTCTGGAATTCGTGGACATCACAGCCACTAACAACACCAATGCGATTCAAGATTATTTCCAACAGCTCACTGGAGCGAGAACAGTGAGTGTGTTTAAACGCTAAGGAAGCCCTGGAGGGTTGTCATTTCCTTCCCGGAGCTATGCAGACAGCTGTGCCTTTTCTAGGATGCTGCTGCCAGGGCTCTGTCCTTCAAAGCATCCAGAGGGCTTTGCAAGGTGTGGGGGAGGGACCCAAGGGAAGACACTGCTCAAGTGAGTGGGCAGCAGGACTGCCTAGGAGGACCAGAAGGCAGAATGCTGTTGTGTGGTGCGGTTGGTGGCCCTGACAGCTGGGCTGGTGGCAGTTAAATGTGTACTCAAAGGCTTTGTTTTAAGCACTATTTTGAACTGACAGTGTTTATCTGGCAAGGCCGGAGGCAGTTTCAAGGCTGGGTGTGATTTCTAGCTTTTCTGTTATGAAACTGGGTCATATGCACTCTCTTCCCCCTGTTAGCATGTATCTCAGTGGAGTGTGTGGTCCTTCCTTTGTTTTTCACTAGGCTGTCTTTATTTATCACCTAATTTGTTCATTCCTATCTAGCTCCACCCACTGGAAAAGTAAATCCTGTACTCCATTTTTGCCTGTGCTGCCTTAATTATAGGATATTTTCAGGCCTGGTTATCATGATAACTTACTGTATGATCTGACGGGTTCTTGCCTTGGAGATCCTCTGTGACCCAGGCTGCAAGATTAGAGGGAGCACATCAGAATCCTGCTCCACAAAGAGTGTGCAGCTCTCTAAGAACACCTTCTTCCCTCAGAAATGGCTTTCTTTGTGCCCGGGTGGAATGCCCAGCCTAACAGACTCTGGTGTTGGAAGGTACTGTTACTGGATTGCTGGGGGACAAAGCCGAGCATCTGGCAGCCCCAGCGAGCCAGACCTTGGCCACCTGCCTCCAATACCAGTTAAAGAGGCATGTGACAGTGAAAAGCAGAGAAAAGAAACTTATTCAGCGAGTCTTCACTGGGAAGCTGAAAAAATACAGATGTCCATGGACACCCAAGTCCATGAAGTGTATGGTGTGTGTGTGTGTGTGTGTGTGTGTGTGTATCCTTGTTTACTCAACAGCCCAGTGGTTAACGTTGGGTGACTTCTTTAATCACTCTCAGTCCTATTTTTCGAGACACTGTTCTTCACTGAATCTGGAGTTCACAGGCTGGGCTGGATTGGCTGGCAGCGAGAAAGCGGCCAGGAGCCTCCTATCTAGGTCCTCCCTAGCATTTTTCTATGGATTCTGAGGGATCAAACTAAGGTCCTCACTCTCATGCATCAGCATGTCACTAGCTGAGCTATCTCCCTTCATAACTAGAATCTCCTCCTATATTCTTAAATAGAAAGCCAGAGGTTTGCAGGCCAGGTTCCGGTGAGAGCCCCCGCCCCCACCCCCTGACTCATGGTAGTCTCAGGTTCAGTTGCTCTCCAGGGCTCAGAACTGTGTGAAATTTTTTCCTGTGAGGTGGGTTCTCTACTGGGTAGCACCAGGACTTCAGCCTTTTCCCTGCACAGGCTTGGGGTGGGTGGGGGTGGGGGTGGAGGGGTGTTGAGGCCCTTTGTTTACACAGTCTGGTAGCCAAAGAGAGAAGCATTGGTGGTCTTTTTAGAGTATGCCCTTTCCTGAGAGAGCAGTCACACCAGCTTACTTACGTTCTTCTCAGGAGCACATTGTAGGGCAGTGTTGGAAGAAACACATCTCCTACTTGCGCTTTAGTGTGACTTAAATGTTTTTATCTGGGATCTTGGTGTAAAGCATTGGAAATTATTTCATTAAACAATCTGCATGGTAGTGCCAACCAAAAGTGTGTATTTTACAGCTATAGGACGAGGTCTGCAGGGACACAGCAGAGAGTGGACAGTGAAGAGAAGCATATAGACACTCCTCCAGGCCCTGTTCCAGCTCCCACCAGATACCCTCCTGCAGAGTGGGTCACAAACTTTGTTAGCCAGTGGGATTGCCTGGGAAAACTTCAGACAATCCCATGCTCAGGTCAAATTCCACATTAATTGCCTCCTAACAGCAGAGGTGGTGTAAGACCTGTAGGTGGTCCCAGTTACAACAGAATTAAGGACAATGCTATTCTTAGTTCAGCAGCACAGGTTCTGGAGAAAAGAAAAACAAAACAAAACAAAACCAACAAACCAACAAACAGAAAACCAAATTTCTTCATTTAACAAATGTTTGCATTGATTTGTAACGCAACACTGTTTTGTAGTGGCCTTTTAGCTTTAAAATTACAAAAGGGGTGTGTGTGTGTGTGTGTGTGTGTGTGTGTGTACCTGTATTGGAGGTTGACCTCAGGATGTTTCTCAGTCACTCTCCACCTTAGCTGGTTGAGGCAGGGTCTCTCAGTGAACCTGTACCCTTGCCATTTTGGTTAGACTAGGTAGCCAGTGAGCCCCTGAGATCTACCCCTCCCTGTACCCACTCCCAGTATTGAGCCATACATGACTGTTTACATGGTTGTTGACGATCTGTACTCATGCTGTACACTGAGCCATATCCCTGATCTTGTATAAATATTCCCTATCCCCAGCAGGTTCGTGAGTCCAAATCTAATTGCATCTCTTTTGAGGGAAACACAAATGTTTCCAACTCACTGCTTCCTGGTGCTGAATAAGGTTGTGTTTACATTTTAAGAATGAGAATTTGAGAGTAGTTGGCTGTTCCGGTTGCCCTGTATGACTCATGGGCTCTGGTATACAGTAGGAGCTCAGCAAGACCTGATTACAGAAACAGTCCTTAGTCGTTCGGTCAGCTCCTGTGGCTCCCTCCAATGCTTTCATCTGTTATTTCTCCAAAGCTCTGCAGTTCCTCATGGGCTTCTGATAGAACTTGGATGCCTCTTACAGAACAACTGTTTTACTAGCAAAGTGCCTCCATTTTGTCTAAGAAGGCTTATTTTTTCCTTCATGTTCATAGGATGTTTTCTGGATATAACAGATATTTTTCAGCATCTGTAATATACCAGGCACATTTCTGCACAGTGGAAATACAGCCATGAAAAATTCCTACATTTTAAAAAAATATGCACTTTTTTGGGAAGGCAAATAATTTGATGAATAGTGTATCTGGGAGGCAGCAGTGATGTGTTTATGAAGAAAGTTAACTATGGAGGGGGCACATGATGGAGGTGGCCGGTCACTGTTTTAAGTGGAACCAACGGGACTTACCAAGATGAAGAAAAAGGAGACACAAACTAAGGGCTAGCATGTGGTAGACTGTAACTGGTATGTCATGAACCAAACAGGAGGCTGGCATGACAGGCCCACAGTGGGTTAGAGTAAGAAGAGTTACCTAAGGGATCCTGGCAACTACCTCAGGAAGGCCTCTAACCTCCCTAATAAACCAGCTTTCGCTTCCAGGGAGCAAGGCTGCTGCTGGATTTTTAACTTTGGAGTGAACTGATTTGACTCCCGGAAAGCCATTCTGGTCACTGTAGTCATCGGTGCAAAAACTGCTCTCACCTCAGAGGAGAGGAGTTATTCTAGAGTCAAGTGAGAGAGCATGGTCTGAGAAGACAGTGCTGAGGTTACTTCAGTGTTTATGTTCCAACATAGAAGTGGTCTGATTAATTTTTATAGTAGCAGAGTAAAGAGTTCCAGATAAAGCAATTTTTAAAAGCCTTGAAACATCAAAGAAGCAGGTTATAGCTGGGCTCATGGGCCTCCTGTGTTGTGTCGTAGCTTTCTTACCCCTTTGGTAGCAGTTAGGCTTTGTTAAATTAGTACATTCCAAAGGTATTTATCCATTCGTTGGGTCTGACACTGAGGTGGACAAAGTAGGTTAAAGGTCATCCAAGGTAAATTGTGGAGTTGTCCCTCAAACTGCCACAGTCCACGGGCTTCCTGGTCACCGAAGCTCTAACCCGGCCCTCTGCCTCTGTACATACAGCTGCTTTCCAGAAACTTTCTTTCACAGGAACAAGACTGCAGGAGGGACTAAACTGAGAGACACTCTGAAGCCACTCAGAATCCAAGTGCGAACGGCAGTCAGTGGTTTGTGGTAGAAGAAGAGGAAACTGTTGAAGGGGCTTTGAGTAGCTGCATCTGAGGAGCCCATTGGCTCAAGCCCTACCCAACAGTGGTCAGAAGTAGTCATGTGGGTGCTGGGAAGATGACTCATAAACAGAAGAGGGGAAGCTGTTCACAGGTGGCAGCCTGCTTGTAATCCCAGCACAGGAGGAGCAGGACACAGTTTTTAAAAAAAAAAAAAAAAAAAAAAAAAGAGTAATCAAGAAAGACACTCAAAGTCAACCTTTGGCCTCCACACACACAGGAAGAAAACCCTAGAGTGCAGAAAATGCTGGGAAAACCCACTCCAGGAGCTCAGACCAGTGTCACCAAGCTTGGTTTAGAGGGAAGGTTCTTCCTCTTCTCAGCAGTAGCTGACTTGGCCTCCTCCCAGGAAAGGGGTGGGCCAGAGATTTGAGGGACAGATGTTTCCTCCTCTCCCTCAGCCTGATTGAGGGCAGCTTTACTGATGCCCACCCAGGCTGTAGCCAGGATGGGACAGCAAAGTTCTTTCAGGCTTTCAGGCAACCTAGCTTCTTGCCAGACTTGTACAAAAATCTCCATTCTGGGGAACGGTCAGATAATGTTTCAGGGCCAGTCTTGCGGTTGAGGGGGAGGGGGTGGTGGGACTGGGGGTGGTGTGTGTGCTGTCTGTGTGTGTGCAGAGTGTGCGGAGTGTCCTAGCCGTCTGTCACCCTGGGAGAAATCAAGGGCTGTTCAGTGTAGATGAAGGTGACCAGCACCTGGGAAATGCTTAGAAACTCAAATTCCCAGACTTTAGCTCGTTTCTTCTGCGTCTTATTAAACCAGACCTTCCAGGATTCTGACTCACAGTCAAGGAGAGAACCAGCTCCCAAGGAGATGACCTTTGGTTTTCAGGACATTATTGCCACTGGCATTAACTCAGACCTTCAGTGGATCAAACAATTTTACCTCATAAGCATAAGGGCAGCAGTTTAGATTAAAACCCAGAGCCCTCATTTAAAAAAAACAAACAACCAAACAACACCCCACCCCCCACCCCCGGCTGTGCACAGTGGTAGCCTGCTTGCTTTTGATGTTAGCTCAGGATAGGCAGGACACCCTGTCTCAGACACTCAATTTCAACCTTTGACTTCCACAGACACAAATGGGGGAAAGTCAGAAAGCTGTAGGAATAGTGAGGACTGCTTGAGTCTTTGAAAATAGACATTAAAGAATAAATACATGGTTTCCTTGTTTAAATCTTAGAAGGATTTTATTTTATTTAGCAAGTTGTTACCTTCAACAGAACCATTAGGGCTCTGCTGTTACTGGGACAACTGACTGCCCCAAAGGAGCAGAACAAAGCAACAGAAACTTCTGAGGAGACAGAAACTGAAAAGCCCTTCAAACATGAGGTCTCCTTTCCTCAGAAACAATACCCAACGTTCTGTGGAAATTTGGGGCTTCTTGCCGCATGTTTCTGCATTTTTCTCCTTGTAGCTAACTTAAGCAATATGACACATTACCCCTGGTGGCCACCCTCTCCTGGGACTGCTGATACTTACCAGGCTGACTTGCCTGAAAGGGGTTCTGGGATTTTTTTTTTTTTTTTTTTTTTTTTTTTAATTCTCAGGCAAAGGAGGTAGCTTAACTGATTTGGATTGTGGCACAGGATATTGGTTAAGTTTTCAGCTTTCTATATTTTAAAGCCCAATTCTCCCTGGATCCCCTTCTCTCTCTAGATAAAATGCTACTAGAATTTTTCCACAGTAATTTAACCTCTTTTCTCATCCTTCTCCTATTTTAAATAACTCACTTAGATGGTCTATACATTCTGAGGAAAATAGGATGTTCTGAAAACCATTCTCACCCTGTTTGCCCTTCCCCTCCCTGTGTCAGAGGGCCAGTCACTTCCTGATCATGCACAGGCCTCAGCAGAACCCTTTCTTCATGGCCTCTCAGCCTCTATGGGACAGCCCTGGTTTGGAAATTACTTGGCCACAGAGAGGGCACTTCCTCCTTCCTAGGGAGTCTGAAGTCCTCTTCAGCTGTGACAAGTGGGACAGACAAGTGTCTGAACAGGGCTCTGTGGAGTGGCAGTGACAGAGAGGAACCCATTCTTCAAGGACAGTGACCACGTCAGTGTGGCCAGGAAACCAGAACAGATCAATGTGCTTGGACCCAGAGCTACAACATTTAGGCATTTTACCGAGGGCAAGGGATTAAAGGAGACTGACAAGAGCATAGTCCTGTCTTCTAACCTGTATTTCAATATCAGGATGATGCATTGTTTAATAAGCCTGGATCTCCTTTTCAGCTGCACTGAAAAAGAAACATGCTCCTGATTGTCTGGGTTCAGTATAAACTCTCAGGTCTGGTCTCCAACTGCAGGGAACCAAAGTGCAGCCTGCTGGTCTCAGCGCAGCAAGCAGAATTTGCTCCTGGTGTGTGTTTCACTCAATCTGAAACCCATTTGTTTTTTAGCTTTCTCCCGCCTGGGGCTGAAAATTTAACACATATTCAGCAGCTGTGTCCCTGAGCTCCCGCCCAGCTCTAACAACATCTCTCAAAAAAGCTTTCTTTCTTTTATGTCTGTGAGTGCACTGTCGCTGTCCTCAGACACACCAGAAGAGAGCATCGGATCCCATTGCAGATGGTTGTGAGCCACCATGTGGTTGATGGGAATTGAACTCAGAACCTCTGGAAGATCAGTCAGTGCTCTTAACCACTGAACTAGCTTTCCAGCCCCTCAACATTTTAAAATGACTATTTCTACTCTTAAACCATTGTTCTTTAAAAAGTCTTCAGAAGAAGACTGTAGAGCAATTTGTAAAGCTTAGCACGGGGGACATACTGGCCAGGCTTAAGCTAGTCAGAAGGCTCCTTAACCACCCTGACTTGTCTGTTCCTACAGGTTCCTCGGGTCTTCATAGGTAAAGAGTGCATAGGTGGATGCAGCGATCTAATCTCCATGCAACAGAATGGGGAGCTGATGACCCGGCTGAAGCAGATTGGAGCTCTGCAGTTATGAAAGGGGTGGCAGGTGAGGCTGGGCCACTGCACTGAGGGACAATGGCATTCTGCTGCCATTTTCCATTATGCTGTAGAAGGACATTCTGGATTGGGGTGATTTGAGGAACTGAGATGACACTTATTGATGAATTTTATGTTTTACAGAGGGATGAACTGTACCAATGAAAGAAATCCTTTCAGTGTACCTTTATTTAACAAATGCACTACACATAGCACTAGGCGTAAATACACAAAAAGATAACATGGTACTTATAGTCCATAGAAGCAGACATACCACAAAGGAGTAAATAAATCCAGAAGCAAGTAGACTAATGTGATGGGGTGTGATGAGAGGGGAAGGAGGTGCTGGGTGCTGCCTAAGAATGGCAGAAGAGGATCTCTCACAACAGGGGCTGGCTGACACAAACCCAGGGAGCTAAGAATGGAGATTTGGGAAGCATAGAAGGGATAAACAGAAAGCAAGACTCCAAGGAGCCAGTGATGTGGAGAGAATCTGGGGTCTCCTTGGGGTTCTTAGCCTAACAGATAAAAGAACTTAAGAATGGGCACAAAAGGACAATTCTATTAGAATTCAAAAGAAAAGACTCAGGGCGGACCTGCTGTAAATCTTGACAGTTGCCCAGAAGAGGAATACAGAAATGGAAGAAAGAAAAAAGCCATGCACTTTGAGCTAAGCCAACATGAAAGTCAGGAAGGGGAAAGTTAGAGGGGCTAGACTAAGTGTGAGAGAAAGCATGCTTAGAACTGACAGAAGAAAAGGAAATGCTGAGTAATTCAGAAAACCAGGCAGGCTTATGGAGTTGCATGTCTGTAAGAGACTGTATCAGGAGTAGGGTAGGAAAAGAGTATCTCATTAAAGAAAGATTATTCCTATCTCCTTAGTATGGCTTGAGGTATGCCTGCCTTCCTGAAGGGTGGTCCTTTGGCCAGGTGATTGACCAGCCCAATTAGATCAACTCTTAAGCTGGGGGACAATGGCATGTTTCCACTGAGAGATAGACTCGACTTTTCTGTTACGAGACAAAACTTTCCCTTAATGTACCTTCAACTGTACAGTAACACATGCCTTGAGGTCTGATGAGCAACTTCTCTGCCCTCATTGCATAGAGGTAGCAAGCTTCCAAGCACTAGACACACAGAAAGATTCAAGTGTTTTCTTTTATGGAAAAAGAAAGTAATGATTGTTTAACATAAAAGTTCTTTGAGAGGCTGCATGATTCACAGATCCACAGTGTATCCTTCTGGGACTCATATGCTGTCTGTTACTCAGTATAGACACAGGAGCTAATGAGGCCTAAAAAAAAATACAGTTGAGTATTCAGACCTCAAATAGTCACTGTCCATCTTTGGGTCCCTGTTTTCAACATCACAGTGGGGAGCACTGTGTCTGTTGTTAACTTGTGGGCTCATGGTGAGTTCTAAATCACTAAATACAGTTAGGGGTACCCAATGGCTTCTATTCTAGACCATGTTTAGCAGTTCATGCTGAGATGAGAGAAACAGGAAGAAAACACCATTCCCCCAGCTCCCTTCCTTGTGAGCATCTTTCCCAGCAGAAGCCTGCTAGCATCAGACTTTCCCCTCCAAGTCCCAAGTTGTTCTTGTTTTCCTGGCAGCTCCCACCCAAGGCCACCTGTGACAAATGCATCTAAATGACTATAGAGAGAGTTCTGGTGGTGGAAAAGGAGGCTGAGCTATTTTTTGCTGTAAAATCTAGTTCTTTGTCTCTTTCTCACCAGGCAGAGCCCATGCTGACAGCAGCCGTCCAGCCGTGCCGATGGCCAGTGCCCCTGAGAGCTGATGGGCTCATCAGGATGTCAGTATTTCCTGGTGACTGGGATTTTCAACAAAGTGGCTTTTATTTCTTCTTTGCCTCCATGCTAAAAACTGTTGCAACTTGCCTCTAACCATGGGGCTGGGAAGCTTAACAGACCACACTGGTTTGATTATCCATTCATGTGCCGACATGTCTCTACCTCTAAGCCCATGTTTCCCAATTGATCTAAATCTCCAGTGAATCTGTTGCTGGTTTTCTGCTACTGCTTGTCAGCTGAAGTCATTTTGTTGAAGTCCACTTCCCAAAGGATTATTAAGTCAATGGATATTATGAATTTGTTTGCAAGTCTCACATATGCTCTCTCCCCCTCTTGCACACCCCCACCCCACTTCGGCACTCACTGCTGTCAGCTAGTGTTCTCAGCCTCACCCTCCCACAACCCACAGAAGGCCACACTTGTATGAGGATGCTGTTTGAAAACTCAGATGAAGAACTTTAGCATAGTTGGTCTTCACTGTGGCCATATTAACATAGGTGGCAGAGCAGATGGTGCATTCAGCTCTGTTCGTAAAGGTAATTAATTGCCCAGAAAATCTGAAGCAGCTGTGTGTTGATCCGAGTTAGAGTACCAGCAAAATCAAATATGAAATGCAAAATTACAGAACTCTCCTTCCAACAATGTCTGTGAAAGAAGTTTCCAAAACACTGTCCTAAATAATTCCTTCCATTTACACTTTACCATTTTGCTTTGATGTCTTGCTATGACATTTAATTATGATGGAACTGTAGGTCCTTTCTCTGGTCTCCAGTGAGGACTCATTCCTAATAAAGATGTATCTGTAAGTGACTAGTGATTTTTGTCGGGTTCTGTGCTGTGTTCTCGAGACTAACAGGGACAGTATTCTTGGTGCTTTGGGCAGGTGGGCAGTGCAATGGGTAAAGGCACTTGCTTCTCAGCTTCCCAATCTGAGTTCAATCCCTGGGGCCCATGTAGTGTTGTACGACTCTGGGGACCCTTAACTTCCTGCAGACCCCCTGAGTGAACACCATGGAATCGGGGATTGATGCAAAATACAAGAGGAATTTATTGATCCAGCATGCTGGGGTTGTCCTGCACACCAAGGCAGAAGAGAACGGCCACTCACAGCCCATTCAGCAAGCTTTTATTCGGTTCTTAGAGCAGCAGCCATTAGGCACAATGTGATTGGCAGATCATTGTGACTTTTAAACTGATTGGTCTTTAGGAAATGAAGTAGTAGGGCCTTAATCAACCCCTCCATCCCAGCATAAGTGCTCTCTAATCTGTTTCTTCTCAGAGGAGAGGGGTGCCCAAATTTTTTAAAGTTCCTGAGCTGACTTCTCATCCCCCCCCCCCCTTTTTTGTGCATGCTTCAATCCTGAAGCTATTGTTGATAGCTATGCAGCTCATACTCCTGGTCTCCTGTATCTAGTTCTTTGTATTTCTGCTTTAAGATCCTTAGCTGGACTGTACCTATGTGTTCCTTAACAAAAGCAGCCAAGACCTTGGCCGCCAGGGCCGGGTCTGTGAAGAAGGCCTAGGCCGTCCTCTTCACGGCTTGTCGAGCGTCTGCGCAGCTTCTCTCGCTTCCTGTGTGCTCTGGCCAGGCGAGAAGAGGCCTTCCGGAGCCATGGAAGACGAGGTGGTTCGCATTGCCAAGAAGATGGACAAAATGGTGCAGAAAAAGAATGCAGCTGGCGCACTGGATTTGCTGAAAGAGCTTAAGAATATTCCTATGACCCTGGAATTGCTACAGTCCACGAGAATTGGAATGTCTGTCAATGCTATTCGCAAGCAGAGTACAGATGAAGAGGTCACATCTCTAGCCAAATCTCTCATCAAATCCTGGAAAAAATTATTAGATGGGCCATCAACTGATAAAGACCCTGAGGAAAAGAAAAAAGAATCTGCGATTTCATCACAGAATAGTCCTGAAGCAAGAGAAGAAAGTAGTCCCAGCAGCAATGTATGCAACAGAAAGGCTGAGACAAATGCTCGAGATACTTACACTTCATCTTTTCCTCGGGCACCAAGCACTTCTGATTCTGTGCGGTTAAAGTGTAGGGAGATGCTTGCTGCAGCTCTCCGGACAGGAGATGATTATGTTGCGATTGGAGCTGATGAGGAAGAACTGGGATCTCAGATGGAGGAAGCTATATATCAAGAAATAAGGAATACAGACATGAAATACAGAAAACAGAGTACGAAGTAGGATATCAAATCTTAAAGATGCGAAGAATCCAAATTTAAGGAAAAATGTGCTGTGCGGGAATATTCCTCCTGACCTATTTGCTAGAATGACAGCAGAGGAAATGGCTAGTGATGAGCTCAAAGAGATGAGGAAAAACCTGACCACCAAAGAAGCCATCAGGAAGCATCAGATGGCCAAGACCGGTGGGACCCAGACTGACTTGTTCACTTGTGGCAAATGTAAAAAGAACTGCACTTACACACAGGTGCAAACTCGTAGTGCTGATGAACCAATGACAACATTTGTTGTATGTAATGAATGTGGAAATCGGTGGAAGTTCTGTTGAGTTTGGAAGAATTGGCAAGGTATCTGGACCATTAAGAAAAACTAATTTTGTAATTAGCTTTAAAATTAAGCCAGGCAACTCATTTCCCTGCAAGTGAAATTTGTAAACAATCTACATCCCATGGGTTGGTCTCTGTTATTCACCTGACAGTCTTTCTTAAATGCCTTCTGTGGTCTCAGATCAGCTGGGAGACCATGAAATAATTATATAATGTGTTGCTTTGTTTTTCTTTTTTATAAGTTGATGTTGCATTTTATTATTAACTTTTTGTAGTCTAGAACACAAAAATTCTGTTGATCTATTAATGCATAAAAATAAATTGCTTTTCTCATTGGTATGTACCTAAAAATGGTAGAGGAAGAGAAAAGGCATAATATAAATTTTAGAGTTACCAAATACAGTATGTATTCCAATAGTACTTGGCCAGCTTATCAAAGTTGTGCACACAATTTGAACTAGCATATTACTTTACTCTTAATTACTGTGCTCACAAAGCCTCGGATCCTTAGATCTCTTCTTGCATCTGTGACTAACCACAGTGATCATTTCTTATATTTCTCATACATGTATATTACCATTTTTTAATAGATTTTACTTTGAAAACTGATTTGGTTGCCATCAGTTTATTTTATTTGACTTTGTGCTATTAGTTTTACAGAACTCTGTTATAATTTCCTAAGCTTTTCACAAAGCCCCTCGCAGGCATACTTCTGAGAATTTTCCCCCATAGGAAGACACGCTGTGAATAACATGTTAGTATCTTAGTAGAGTTCCTGGAGGCAGCATGACTGTACTTGCACTTGGAAACCTACTGACCAAGGATTAAGCCTGAGAACTGTGTAAAT
>CM052716.1:69974298-70021339 GCA_028551405.1 Uromys caudimaculatus | reverse complement strand
AACATGTTAGTATCTTAGTAGAGTTCCTGGAGGCAGCATGACTGTACTTGCACTTGGAAACCTACTGACCAAGGATTAAGCCTGAGAACTGTGTAAATCATTAAGCTATGCTCTTTGCATATGGAGGTTGCAAAAACAAAAATCCTTTAGACTGAATCTTTTGTGCTGAAGTTTTTCTTACATGATGATGTCAAGCCAACTGAAATGTAGGCTGTAGCAAGTCGTTTTACAAAACATATTTCACAATTAAGTTTTACCTTTGTTTAAATGTGTCCCACTTGTTTTGCCAGTAATAAGCAGTGGTTTCACATCGTCTTCTTGACACATGTTCTAATGCATATAGTAAAGGCCATTGTTATAAAGCTTACAACTTAAGTGCTTCTGCCTGTGTTCAGACTTCTATGTGAAGACCACTGCACAAGCTTTGCACTCTTCTATGCTCTGCTTTGCAGATCGTTTGACATAACATAGAAAACACTTAATATGTCCGTGTTAAAAGGATTGGTCCATGGGTAATTTCTGTCATTTTAAAAATAAAGTACATTTTGAAAGAATTAGTTTAAAAGTAATAAGGTTTAAAATAGTCCCACTTTTAAGTGATCAATTTTCAAATTCTAAATCAATACATTTTTTGTTTAAAAACAAACAAACAAAAAAAACAAAACAAAAGCAGCCAAGCGGTTCAAATTGTGTGGGCCAAAAGTCAACAATAGCAGGATAACAATTAGGGGTCCTAACAGGGTGGATATGAGGGTGGTTAACCAGGGGGAGGATTTAACCAAGACTGGAACCAACCCTGACTCTGTTCTTTCACTCTCTTCCACTTGGCTAACCCTTCTCTCACCTTGGCCATTGAATCTATAACAACCCCAGAATGGACTATATAAAAGCAACACTCCTCAGCTAAGGCAGCACATAGCCCTCCTTGCTGGAGGAAAAGTTAAGTCTAATCCCCTCCTATTCTGTAGGACTACTTCTGATAACAAAGTCGGTGATTCTTTAAGATGACTGATGGAAGCTTCTATTCTCTCTCTATCTAAATCAATGGCTGCCCCCAGGCTGTCATAATTTTCCCTTTGTAAGACCAAAGCGAAGATCCTGGTGGCTGCCCTAGCCACCCCCAACCACAACAGAAGGGAGACAGTGAGTACTGTCCAAAGACACCACCAGGCAGTCATGATCAAGGTCAAGTGATCCTGAGCTTGAGCAGATTGTCCATCCTCTGTCCATCCAGCGGGGGGCTCTGGGGAGCAGGGTGTCTGCAGGTTTCACATAGGAAACATGCACCCAGGCCTCAATACCGTCTACCTTGAGGACTGTGGGAGTGGCTAGCAGAGTAGGAAGGGTCTCTTTCTTCCGGGTTCCAGCGACTGGATGCCTCCTGCTATCTGTGTAGATGTTGTTCTTTTTGCCTGCCCCCAGGTCCAAGGCTCTGGTCAGAGCTATTAGCTATGCCTTTTGGGCTGACCTTCCCAGAGGATGGGGTTCTGCCCAGACCACTTGGCACCCGTCCACAATGGTGGCCCCTGCTTTGCGTTGTCCCTCCACCAGGTAGCTACTGCAGTCAGTGAACTAGGTCGCCTCGGCACTGGGGAGCAGCCAATCTGACAGGTCCTTTTCCTGTCCCTGGTCCTCAGCTAGAATGTACTGGCAATCGTGAGCTGGTGGGTAAAGGTTGGGGTCGGGTAACAGAGTGGCCGGGTTGAGGTCACCCAATCTGAATTTAGCAACAGAGTCTGATAGAGTCACGCAGACGTTGGTCAGCCATCGATCCAGGGGCTGGCGAACAACAATCTCCAAGGCATGTCACAGTCAGGTTCTGCCCCAGAGTCAATTTATCAGCGTCTTTAACTAAAACTGCCACCACTTCCACCATCTGTAGGCAAGCAGGCCACCCAGCAGAGACAGGATCCAATTTCTTTGACAGATAGGCAACTGGGCACCTCCAGGGGCCCAGCTGCTGAGTGAGCACCCCTTTGGCTATCCCTCTGTTCTCAGCCACATAAAGGTGGAAAGGTCTACTGGCATCAGGCAGTCCTAGAGCAGGGGCCTTGAGCAGAGCTGCTTAATCGTGTCAAAAGCCTGTTGCTCTTTTTCCTCCCAATGGAAGGACTGTTTGTTTTTAGTCAGGGAGTGTGTGTGTGGGGGGGGAACGACAGCCAATTTAACAAACTGTGCGATCCATAGCCTGCAGAACCCAGCCGTGCCCAGGAATTCCTGTACCTGCTTGGGGCTGTGCAGAGGAGGGATGTGGAGGATGGTCTCCTTTCATGGGTTGGTGAGCCAGCCCTGGCTGTCTTTTAGCAGGTAACCCAAATAACTTACTTTTCTCTGGCAAATTTGGGCCTTTTAGGCTGAGGCTCTGTACCCCAATCTTCCCAGCTCCTCCAAGAGGTGTTTAGTCCCCCTCTAGACAGTCATCCTTAGTCTCGGGGCCAGGTTTCTTCGCAGGCAGGAGGGGAGTATTCCAAGCTGACTGGCACTTCCGCAGAATCCCTTGTTCTAGAAGCCCTCGTAATGTGGGGCCTGATTCCATCTCGGGCCTCCCTCGCCATCAGATATTGGCACACAGACACTGGAGAGGCTTGGGCTCTGAGCTTCACATGGATGGGGGCTGGTTGGTGGCCCTTCCCGTCCCTGCCATCTCAGCCAGTCTAGGTCCTGGGGTGCCCTGTTCGAGGTCTCAAACAACTTGTATTCGTCCTCTAACCTGAGTCAGGACTCTCTGTAGATCCCTTCCCTTTCGCTTTTCTTCCTTTCCCTTTCTCTGCTCTTTCTCCTCTGTCTCCCTGTTATGGTAGACTTCCTCAGCAACCAGCACTAACTCCCTCAATGGCCTCTAAAGCTTTTTCCTGTTGTTTATACTACCCTGGTCTATAAGAAGCCATTGTCACAGTAGCTTTACCCTTCTTGCTGCTGGAGTCATAGGGTCATATTGGTGGAATGCCTCTTTGAGCTGCTCTAGAAAGGCAGCGGGCGACTCATCTCTGCCAACCTCATGTACCTTGGTCAGATTTGTGGGTCATCATGAGGCCCCCTTGAGACCTACCAATGGAGTCTGGTGGCAGACCTTTAGGTGCCCCTTACCTTCTGCCATAGTCAGGGCAAGCCCGCTGTCAATGACAGCCTGGTCAATTGATGGTATCTGAGGGGGCATTCTTTCTAACTTCCGGCATTATCCTCTCTCGCTCTTTGGTCTTGAAGAGCACTCTCATGAGTTGTTGGATATTATCCTAGGTGGGCTGATGAGTAAATAAAACAATCTCAAAAAGATTAATTGGCCCCCTGGAAAGGGGAAGGGGTCTCCTGCTCCTCCCTCCCATAAGGAGGGATACAACAGCCCCGGTCCCATATGGGCTGAGGATCCCGGGACCAGTGCTGGTGCTGGCAGAGCCATAGGGGCCAGGGTAGAGGGATATGGAGGAGGAGGGTCTTGGAGTAACAGGTCCACTGTTGAAGGGTCTTGGAGGATTGACTTCTTCTCAGGTCTGGATCCTCCCACGCTTCCTTCTTCCTGATGACCAGAACCTGTGAGGCGGTCTTGGGGGAAAGAAAGGCCTTTATCTATGAGGAGGGGGAAGGGGGGTCCTCCACTAGATCTCCTCCTTCTAGTTTTCTCCTCTTTCCCTAACTTCCCTCCAGTGGTTAACTAGGATGTTTAATGGGGTAAATTCAGTCTGTCCAATGTCTAAAAAACGTTGTCAGTCAGTTTAAGTCCAAAACCAACAGAATGAGGACCAAAAAACACAGAGAAAACAATCAACACACAGACAGCTCCACCCTGCCACTGGCAGGCGTCTAGGTTCAAGAACACAGAGAGAGACAATCAACACACAGTTTGCCCCTTCCATGGGCACAGGCAGTTCGTCCCTTCCATGGACACAGAACAGACTTACTCAGCCAGCTCTAACTGCGCTGAGATAAACCAGGTGGCCCTGCTGCATCAGCAGAAGCCAGATAAACCAGGTTACAGCAAGACTTGCTGTAACCAGAAGGAGAAGAGCCTTCCTGACTCCTTCCAGGCGGCCTGAAGCATCCTCCAGACTCCCCACCACCACAGTCTCGACATTAAGGCACGT
Organism: Uromys caudimaculatus; assembly: GCA_028551405.1. NCBI lineage: Eukaryota > Metazoa > Chordata > Mammalia > Rodentia > Muridae > Uromys > Uromys caudimaculatus. The sequence goes on along the minus strand of CM052716.1, from coordinate 70,017,260 downwards.
CTGACTGCTGCCCTTGACCGCCCAAACACCATGGCTCTCCAAGTCACCTGAAACTTGCAAGCAAACTTACAGACTCAGACTCTGCATGACAGACAACTGTGGTAGATGCTCTAGCCATCCCTCCGATCCACCGCTCTCTGGTGTGTCCCTACAGAGGGTTGTTCCCCAGCCAATGCCTTAACTTTCCAGAGACCCAGTGTGTAAGATGAGGACTGACACATGCACATATAAACAACTGTCCTGTTTTAAAAAGATTTATGTTTTGAATTTGTGTAGTTATGTGTTTCTTTGTGTGGTTATGTGCATTTTAGTGCAGCTCTCTTGCAGGCCAGAGGTGTCAAGACTCCCCAGAGCTGGAAATATAAGCAGTTGTTAGCTGTCAGACAAGGGTGCTGGGAGCTGAAACTGGGTCCTCTGTAGGCACTCTTAACCATGGAGTCATCTCTCTAGCCCATGGCCTTTTAATTTTTTTTTTTTTATTGAAAATTATTTCAATATAATGCCACCTTTAGCTAACCCGATGTTGTTCAGGTGGTAATTGCTTTCATTGATATTTATACCTAGTGCTCTCCTATGTTTGGCTCTTTTCCACTGGCTAAAAACTGCTAGTTGTCAGGATCCATACTGGGGAGGCAGAAGCAAAAGACTCCGCTGAAGCCTGTAGTCAGAGCTGGGAGACAGTTATCTCTGGCATCTAAAGGGTCAGTGTGAGGCGGCAGCAATGTGTAAAGCCCACTCCAGGCTCTTTCACTGCCTCTTCAGATCAGTCTCACAATGATGGTCACAGTGGAACTGGAGAAATCCCCAGAAGGGGAAAGAAAAGAGACCCCAGCGGATCCCAGAAAAAAATGATGAGATCTCCCAGTCAAATCAGACTTCACAAAACCAAGGGACTCTTGTTCTCCTCCTCATTCAAGGACATAAATAAGGTGGCCAACAGGCCCATACTTAACAGACTGTCATCCTAGCAGAGCAATCCGTCTCCTCTCTCCTATAGAAACAGAGAGGAAAAGATGCACAGGTCTCCCTTAGCCCTCTTCAGCAATGAGAAGCAGGAATCTGAGGGCGTGGTAAATACCCCATTATGTAGCACCATGTTACTATGGGGACTCTTCCTATGATGTTCTTGGTCATTGGGAATTAAGTCCCTGTGATATGCAGAACCCTAGGAAAAGGGGGTCCTCAGAGATATTAAAGGGGTTGCAAAATACAAAGTTTTCATTCCACAGTGTACACTTAACCAAGAAGCTATTTGCAATACATAGCTGCTAGCAAAGAGAAATACCCCACCACCTAAATGGAGTGTCATTGGTCTAACAGCTATCCTCTAGAATAGGCCCATGCCCAAGAGCAGTTGGCTAACACACACACACACCTTCATTTTTGTTTGTTTGTTTTATAGTTTTTTTTATGGGTTTTCTGTTCCACTTTGTTTTGTTTTGACATTTTTTTGTCTTTTTAGTTTGTTGTTGTTTTGTTTTGTTTTTTGGCTTGTTTTGATTTTCATTTTAGGTTGCTTTTTCTGAGTGAGAGAGGAGAAATAATTTGGAAAAGGGTGCGTAGGGAGGTGGGAAAGATTTGAGGAAGAGGAAAACATGATCAAAATACATTGTATGAAAAAATTTAAGTTTTATTGTATGCTATGGGTGTTTTACCCACATGTATATCTACGTACCACATGTATACAATGCTTGTGGAGGTCAGAAGAGGGCATCAGGGCATTAGGTCTCCTAGGACTGGAGTTACAAATGGATATCAGCCACCCTGTGAGTGTTAGAAAATCGAATCTCAGTCCTTGAGAGCAGCCAGTGCTCTTTACTGCCGGGCTATCTTTCCAGTCCCCCTTTTAAAACTTATCACTTTTATTTTATGACTTTTTTGCCTGTATGTACCATGTGCAGGCCATGTGCAGAGGATAGCATGTTCTCTGGTACTGGAGTTACAAAAGACTGTGAGTCCCCATGTGGGTGGTGGGAACTGAACCTGGGTCCTCTGAAAGAGCAATGAGTGCTCTGAACTGCTGAGCCATCTCTCTAGCCTAGGGATGATTTTGATGACCTTGGAGTCAGTTTTGCAAAGAAAAGGAGAACATCTTCCAGTTGCACGTCTAATGCTCATCGTCTCCCTTGCCTTGCATACAGCATCCTTTCTGCATGAAGGTCGTCCACGTTGGGGCTGGTTGTGCACTGTTCTTAGGTTGCTATGGAGGCATTTTCTGAGTTGGTAGAAACACATAGGCTTTAGTGTCAAATCTAACTTTTTCCCACTTCTGTCATTGGGGGAGGGGGGCCCAAAACCATCAAGGCCAGCAGAGAAATGATCTGTGTTAGACAAGAAGGGTGTCCAGTTTAGCACAACTCAGTAGCTGGCATTGGTTCAGACTTCTAGAGTCTGACACTGGGCAGCTTATTTTAGGGATACAGTATAATTTGGAAAAAGTTTCCAGGTTTTAATTAAGTCAATTCCATGCACACAATAAAGCTTAAGGCATAATAACTACATTAAAACTCTTTTTAAACTTCATGTGACCTCTTCTATCAATATGAGTTTTATAGATTTACTACTTGTGACATCTTAAGGGTCTAGGGGAAGATCTGGTATGGTCTTGGTCATATAGATACTGCAAAGGTCTCTAGGCTATAAATGCCCTCTGCTCCTGTTTATTCAGAGTCTTCAGGAGCTGGAGTAGCCTGGCCATGCAGATACTGTATTTCACCAGGTTATTAACCACATCCATTCCCAGCCCTCTGGGCAGGAAAACAGATCTTCCTTTGAAGATGTCAGAGACAAAAGCCTTGGCTTAATCGAGCTTGACATTTTCTGCTAGATGAAGAGTCCCAGGCTTGACTTATTTTGCTAGTCATAGTGTCTCGGGCTCCACAGTGGGCATTCCTTTGATTCCTTCCTGCCAGAAACTAGATTACCTTGTTTTGAGTCTAGGGCCTTGCTCTTAATCAGATAGTCAGAATGTCCTAGGCTTGGCTTGATTAGCAAGTCAAAGTGTTCCGGCTCCACAGCAGCATTCCTTTGATTCCTAGTCTCACTACCTTCAGCTAGGGATTAGACATCCTGTTTTGTACCAGCCTACAGCTCCAGGACAATGACACATAACTATGTGTGACATATGGATTCCCCTTCCTCTGCCATTTCCTGCCCTAAAGTGTTTAAATATATGTAACAATAAAGATTGTTTGGGGCTTGATTGGAATACCATCTTGCCCTCACGCATGCTTTGTCTCCTGCCTCTTTCCACCGCCGACAGTTTCTCTCCACAGCACCGGAGTATCCTGCAGGCAGGACGCTCCAGACCCAGTCGCTAGCCTGTCCTGGAAGAGCTCTCCGGGACATGGCGGGATAGCGAGCTCTTTGCATGAAGATACAACCCTGAATCAGTCAATCAATCAATCAATCAATCAATCAATCAATTAACTTAGTTTTATTTTTTGAGAAGGGTTTCTTTGTGTAACAGCCTTAGCTGTCTTCAAATTTGCTTTGTAGACCAGGCTGGCCTTGAAATCACAGAGATCTATCTGCCTCTGTCTCCAGAGTGCTGAGATTTAAAGGTGTGAGCCACCATGCCTGGCCAATCTTGCATATTTAACATTTCTAGAGTCCCTAGTGCTTTCCTATGAGCATAAGGACCTCGTGCCCTCTGTAGTCATTGATTAACAATATGGCCTCAGGCCATCATGTACAGTTCTTGTTACAGAATGGTGCTACTGACTGTCCCTGCATCATGGGACTGCCAGAAATACATAATGATAGTAATGATGATGAGAGCAGATGCTCATAGGCCTCACAATAATGAGAGAGATAGCTCTTAGCAGTGCTAAATCTATTCGATGTCTACAGCACTAACTTAGGACTTCATAATCTTGTTTACTTTTTCCAATGGCACTATGACATTGATATGTTTATTAGTCTCATTTTCTAAAGAAGCAAAGTCAAGAGAAGGAACACCTCACCTCGCTGAGTCACACATTAAGATAAGCTAGGATCTCTCAACCTAGTATGGTTTCCTCAGTCACATGTTCAATCATCCTTCCAGGCTAATGTAATTTCTTCTAAGAGAAACGACATATGCAGAATGTCTGGCACTCAGTCAGAGCACACTAAATGATAAAGTTGAATTTAACAATAACACTCTGAGTTCCTCAGGCCTAACCAGCCTATAGAGTTCAGGCAAATACCTCTGCCTGGAGGCCTTGGTTTCCTGAGTCTTTCTAGGCTATGCCTGCCATGTCTTTTGTGGTTCTTTTCACACCTGCCTCTCTCTGAAAGCTCTGCCTATGAAGTTCCCTGAGGGCAGGGCCTCACAATGTCATTGATATCAAATGTTGCTCATTCCCTGTTATGAGTCCAAATTCCCTAGTCAAGTTCCCTGAATGCTAAACAAATGAACCATCTAGACATAAAGAGTTCTCAACTTGGAGACAAGTAGCCTGGCTAGTTAACCCATTAACTAGCTGTGTTCCAGTACATCCAATAGACATTTATTAAGTGACATCTGTTTTGGTACTAAGAGACATATACAAGCAACAAGTGGGCCCAGACTGGCACCAGAGCTGCTTGGGAACCTCTGATGCCTAAAAAGTTTCCACACAAAACCAAACTTTCTTTCTAGATTTATTGGAAATTGTAAGGCTTATGAGAAATTTAGTTTTTATTGGTGATGACATGCACATATAAAAGCATCCAGGCAATAGTTCATAGCATCTATTGACACTTAAATAAAATCATCTTCACAATTTAATTATTGCCAAAGAAACTGCCTTGACTCTTGCTTTCTGGTCCTACAGCATTGCTATCAGTCTTCTTAACTATTACTGAAATCCTGGTGGTAGACTCTCTGGGATTTTAGTGGGTACCCTAGTTACTCTTCCATTGCTGTGAAGAGACATCATGACCAAGGCAACTTATAAAATAATTTAATGGAGACTTGCTTACAGTTTCAGAGGGTTAGTCTATGATCACCATGGTAAGGGAGCATGGCGGGAGGCAGAAAGGCATGGTGCTGGAGCATTAGCTGAGATCTTACATTTTATCTGCAAGTTGGAGGCACACGGAGCCAGGCATGGGCTTTTGAAATCTTAAAGGCCACCCCTGGTGACACATCTCCAACAAGGCCACATCTCCTAATCCTTCCCAAAACAGTTCTACCAACTGTGGACTAAGCATTCAACTCTGAGTCTATGGGGGCCATTCACATTCAAACCACCAAAGTTGGTAAGTGACCAAAATGTCTATTGCTTCTGAAGCAGTTTATCCTCAAAGGAATACACTGAAAATTTAGAAAACCAAGCCTATACCTCTTCTAAGCAAAAGACACAAGCCAAGAATAATGGTTTGTGATTTTGCATTTTCCCTCACTGCTGGGGAGGTAAAACACTGGGGCACGAGGCTATATTCCATTCTCCCAGTTGGGATGCCAGCTCATGTGCTGCCAATATGCCACTCAAGGGAGGGAAAATGCAGCCTAAGACAGGGGCCCCAGACCATGTTTCTCCGGATGAGAAATAGCGGGGACTAGGGCGGAGGTTGTGGTTCCCAAACTCCTGGGCACCCAGCCTCTGCTGGGAACCATGGGGTCCTGTCAGCCTGCAATGAACCTGGGGTGAGGGAAAATCCAGCTTAGCTCAGGGTGAGTGCCAGGAGTTTGGGGGGCCTTCTGGGAGAGACTTAGGTGTGGTTCTATATGATGAAGGCTTCCCCCCATGGAGGTCCTTGAGGAAGGAGATAGTCCTTGCCTGTCCAAACTGTTTATTCTTGGTAGAAAAGATGCATATGACTTACTCAGGGTGGACCAGAGATTAAATACCTTTTGCAGGAAGGGATCCCCAGGAAGGGAACCTCATTGGCTAGACACTCCGGATCTATCTAGATACCTCATTAGCATAGAGAACTCTGGGTTTCTATGCTACCTGACCAGTTGTCATGAACCTCTTAGTGGGGTGTCATGGTCATGTGCTCCAGGACAGAAACCTGGTCGGGAGTAAATTCAAATGACTACCATTCTCAATTTCGAGAATTGCTAGGGTTCCTTAATCTGCTCAACCTTACCAGTTTTTCTGTCTGGTGACACTGTTCCACTTGCCCCACAATGGTTTGTTCAGTGGCCCAAGTAATAAAGGGGGAAGAATCACATGAGTCTCAAGAAAATAAAAATAGTTGGCAAACATGTTAACTTTATGAAAAGTGGACATAAGAACATTGTGTTTCTGTATAGTATTTAATTTGATAAATATAAAGTTCTAGCCAGACTATGTGAGAGGAAAGGGTTATTTGTAACTTCCTGGACTCAATGACAAAAAGGTAGCTTAGCCAAACTAGGCCTCTCTAGGGTTTTCATCTTAAAAAGTGATTTGTGTCTGGGATGCAACATTTCTTCTGGTTCTTATAGAGGAGCTGAATATTTATTGTATATCAGAAGACAGTAAAAAGATAGGCAACTCAAGCAAACAACGAGGTAGTATTAAATTCTGTCATAGTAAAGCAAATGTCTGCATATATTTTTAATTTTATGATAAAGTTGAAGCGAAAAGGATAATACTTTGAAGTCCTCATCAGTAAATTCTCTCATGATTATTTAAATGTCAATAGATATGAAGTATTGCCTGTGTGTTTTGGGTGAGAAACCATTTCTCACCCAAAACATTAAAATTTTCTTTGAACTCCTTTAAAAATTCATATAGACCATTAAACAAAACCACAACCAATCAAAAGGCAGAGTTGTTGAGCCCAGTCCCAACTGATACATCTAGAATACAACTCCTGTACCCAAGGCTCAGGGATAATTGCAGGAGAGGGAGAGGAAACAAGGTAGAGGTAGAGGAATCTTTGCCATTCAATTAATTGTGCCTCCTAGAAGTGTCAAATGCTGCACCTATAAAGTCTCACCAACATGATTTTGTAAACATGAACTGAACTGGGGCAATACCAACAGACCTGTGTGTGTGTGTGTGTGTGTGTGTGTAAACCCAGAGAGCCTTAACCCCAAACAGAGAACTACAGACAACTGAGCAATGCTGAGAGCAGGAGAAATTCCTCCCCAGGGAAGAGCACAGCAATTGGTTATCTAATACTAAATTGTCATTCCTGAAAACACATGCTGTTAGGTCTCAAATGCAGGAGCGGTCTCACTCAGTACCTGGGGCCCCTCCTATCACTTCTTACCCCACCACCCCGCCCTAAAGCCTCCCACGGGCTGGTCTTCCACATCCCTTCCCCAGCCTGATTACTACAACTCAGCCATTTTGGCTACGCCAGGCTGTTGGCCTCTTGTCTTCTCTCCTCAGCAGGTCCTCTCTTGCTTTCCCTCCCTCTCTCCTCTCACGGTCGGGTTTAGGCAGCTGGTCATGTTCAGCCTGGCTCTCCTGTCGTTTTCTCCCCTTTACCCACAATACAGATCTTCCCCACACTTAGGAGTGGCCATGTCCTCCTCCGCTCATTCCATTTTTTTCATCTACATACAAATCACATTATATAGACTGAACAGGCTATATTCATGTATTTAGGAATACACACATGTACACACACACACACACACACACTGAATCCACTAAAATAAATAACTTTCCGAATTTAATTTTATATTAGTTGAAAATTTGGAGCAAAAATGTAAAAAATTCAGCATTCAGAATATGTCCAGAGAGACTATGAGATTGAATGAGATCAGAAGCTCTGTAAACAGTATGATAGGAGGGCTGCTGGAGACTGTGTGGCCACCACCACCCAATGTCTGACTCCAGCCTCCACCTACACAATGACTGGGCATCTGCACCGCTGCCTGGGAGCCAACACTATAGGGATGTCTAGGTAGGCCTCGGTCAGTTGCTTGTGAGGCAGAATTGGAAAAAAGAAAAAGAAAAAAAAAGATAGGGTTAGGCTGATAAGATAGGGTGAGCCTTTGAGACTAGGGCAGAATGGGGGTCGAGGAGAGACCTGGGGGAACAGGCTGCCAACAGTGCTGCAGAGCTGAGAATTTGTTCCCTAGGTTCTCAAATTCTGGTTCATGAGCCACTCACATCAGCATTGCCTGGAATGTGTCTTAGTGCACATTTAGACCCATGCTGGATGCACGAAACTGTGCAGATGGAAGTCCAGCAGCCCATGCTTTAATTAGCCCTCCAAGGGTCACCCTTGTGGCTGCTGTGAGGTGACACTGAGACCTCCAAGAGTCCTGGAGGTCAGGAATCTGAATGTCAAGGTGTTGGCAGGCTATTTCCTCTCAAGTCCTTTCTCATGTTGCCCTGGCTTTCCAAGCTGGCCTTAGGCCTTAGCTCATGAACCTCCATCTTTGTCTTCAGGAGCAGGCAGCACCTCCACATCTCTCACCACACACTGTCTTCCCAACTCTACTGCTTCTTCCCACTTACAAGGGCCTTATGAGAATAATTTTCCATCTCAAAATCCTTAACAACATCAGCCAACTTCCCCATGAAAAGTAACAAGTTAACTCTGGCAGAGTCTAGGCATCTTTGTGAGGCTGCTGTTCTGGTTTACAGTGGGGAGCACTAATTCACTTGCGTGTGTTCATGCAAATCAACCCCATGTTCGTCAACTTTGCATTACTGTGAAACACCCAGTGGCTCATGGTTTCAGTCCAGGGGCTCTTGGCTTTGTTGCTTTGGGCCTGGGTTAAAAGCTGCTTTCCTCAGAGAGGCATACAATCAGAGTGGAGGCACCTCAGCCCCAGTAGACTTTTTCACAGGTATGTCCGCAGTGACTCACTTCTTCCCACTCTGCCCCTCTTCCTTTATTTCAACCACTTTCCAAAATTCACATTTTATATTATTTTGTGCTTTGCCTCTGGCAAATCAACGACCTCTCCAACAATGTGAACACACACACAAAGGAAAATCAAGTAAGACTATGGTACTGTTGGACTTTATTACGCCCCTATGTCAGCCCTCTGGAGTCCTGGAAGCTATACATATTTGGAGCAAAAACAATTCAGTGTGGCTCACGTAGTAAGGCAGAGAACGTAGTAAGGAAATGTTCTGGAGAAGAATGAGCAAGTCAACAGGTAAGGGGCCAAACTCAACCTCTGGAAACTTACTTAAGCAAGCATATAACAGACGGTGCATATAAAACTATATGCCATCTTCTTAAATGGCAACAAGAGGGCTATTTACTATGAACAATTAAAAGGATGTCACAGACACCTCACGACTGAACATTGAACCATATGTGAGCTATAGGATAACTAAGTTCTGAGCACCTAGGCTGCCTGGACAGGGGAGCCTTGCATGCAGCTGGAACAGCAGTTCTGTACTATGTATAATGGGGAGTTTTCCATCCGTTCTGTCCCAGAAGACATTTTCCATCTTCTCATCCCATCTTCAGCCTCACTTACAGTGGAGCCCACCAGCCAGAGCTATCTTGAAGGCTATTTATGCACACTCTGTAGACCCTCAATGGTTCTTCATGTATCGTGTTTCCTTTCTACATTTTGCATTCACAGAAAACTTCACCCTGAACACCAGGTCCACAGGGAGATCAGTCAGTTACTTCTGACAGCACAAACAGCTGTCGAGTGTGAGCATGCTTTCCATTCCTCATTTCAAGGTCGTGACTATTTCTAATTCTAGGCAAGCTGACCTTTTCAGATGCAGCTGGGCTCAACACTGCCAGCACACGCACTAAGTATATAATACATAATTGTGCAAGGCCTGTGACTGATGGAGGGTTAGTGTGGGGCGGTGGACTGTGACAGGCAGCCTGGCCCCTGGCCAAGCACAGGCTTAAACCCCTGGGTGACCCAGAAGGGGCTAGCCCTGCAAGGGACCGCAAGGCGTTTTGCCAATGCTCCAGGAGGCCCTTGGCTCCTGTCAGGTAACTACAACCCCCACAGCCCCCTGTAGAGAGGTCTGTCACGTAGAAGCAGCACACCAATCCCTCCCACATGCAGATAAGGTATCCCTAAACTCTCAGACCAAGTCAATGGGAAGTACCTGTTGTCAGACCCTGACCCATCCCAAACTGTGTATTAGACCATCCCAAACTGTATATGAGAGATCCCCATCCAGAAGGAATAAAGGTGTGAGAACTAATGAGAGCTTCTATCATAAGAGCTGTAACACTGCTGCTTGGGAAGAGGTCTGCTCTCCCAAACACCCTCAGTGCAGGGCAGCAGGTGCAGTATCTTGGAGTGACCAAGATGGCAACTGTGGAGACTGAGGTGGAGGTGACTCCCTCCCGTCCCTGCTTGCACTCTCCCCTTTGCCTGAACCTTCGCACTTGGCCGGGCCAGAGATCCATGTGGAAAGCCTCCAGCACACAGGCCCACAGGCTAGGGAGATGAATCAAAACATAGGTCCTGTCTGCAAGGAGTAGTCAAGTAGAAACCACTGACAAACAAATATTTAGAAATGTTGTAAATGTTGTAAGTTCTATAACAAAAGTATGGACAAGTAGCTAGGGAAAGGCACATGTAGAAGTAACTGATTCTTTCTGAGAGCATCATAGAAAGCAAGCATAAATGCTGTTTAAATTGGTTTGTCTTGGCTATACAAGATTCTGCATTAGGGAATAGCCACCTAACCAAGGTACACAAAGAATACATGGTATGAAGTATAAAGATAATCTCCAATCCAATGTATCAGGACAGGATAAATCTTCTCCCTGGGAGAGGCGTATCTGGGTAGAGAAGTCAGGTTTACCAAAGCCCTTACTGAGAGCTATAGATGGGAAAGTATACACCTAGTTCTTCCACAGGCCATAAGAGGGGCCCTAGAACATTCCTAGAACAGGCTTCTGTTAGGAATTTAGCTTCAAAGCTACTGTGGAGCCCTTGGTGAACTGAGCAAGCTTTACAGGCAATTCACCTGCACTAGAGCTTCACCACACTGTACACAATGTGCCCTCATGCTATGGCTGCTCCTCTTTCTCATATCTAGATTTCTCAGGCCTAGGAAACTCCAAATTCTTATTCATCTACCACAGAGAACAGCTCGCCAGTTCTTATCTCTTGAGACCAGTCAACATTCAAATTTGCAAGTTCCTATGATAAATAACTATCAAAATTACTTTTCTGGCTAAAGGCAGTTGCTGGAGGATTATTTTATCCTTTACACAGATATGAAAATAACTTCATCTCCTTACCTCATCTTACATGTACGAGGCATCTACAACATTAGCAATACTCAGGATTTTATACATAAAGGAAATTGTCTATAAAACATAATTGTGCTTGAGAAACTCAATATTCCCAAAATCATTTCAACAATCAACATCCAGAATGAAATAACTACAGAACACTTCACTGAACTTGTTTTTAAAAAAAATGGTTTATTTGTTATAAAAGGTTAAATACTAAAGCTAAAAACATATAAATTCAGGTCAGGCTATATTAAAATACACACATACCCTTTGCAAAATCTGATTAAAAGTTGCATAAACAGATGCTTTAAATAAAATAAAGTAATTTTTGAAGACATTTTAAATCTAATTGGCTATATCAGTATAGTGCCATTTGTAAAATTACAGTTGAAAAGTTTGGCCATTTTGAAAATCTATCTGATTTCTACATCTTCCACTCTTAATATGAAGCTCTAGTATGGCTTGCACAGGAGTGGGCTTTAGTTACCATGCCACTGTTCTCTATTAGAAATCTAGTCCCCTGCAGTAGGAACAGGGAGCATACACAACAGGCTGCAAGCCTGGCCTGGAAGGAGCCTTAGTTCAACTACACAGTATCCTTTCTAAGTAAAAAGCTTGGTAAATAGATTGAAGCAGAAACTGCAGCAAAGCAAACAGCTATCTAGAAATAAGCTTTGATTGGAGAAGATCCATCACAACCAGTAGTAATTTTACCCAAGATCATTTATAAAGATTTCAAATCTCCTATTACTTCCAACTGAGTGAATTCAACAATACTGAGGAGTCTGTATTTAAATGTTTAAGAATTAATTTATATTCTGACTCATGGCTGTCCCAGTCACACTCTACGTTTAACACACAAAACCACCAGTTCCAAACTCAACTCCTACTCAAGAGAAACACCCTAGTAGAATTAGTTATGATCCATCTAAATGTTAAAATAATATTTCCAAGAAAATACTTTGTTTTACAACTCCTATTTTTCATTTCAATTTCATAAAATTTTAGAGTTTTAAATGTCATTAGTACAGAGGGTGAACATAATTACTTTGGAGTATCAAAGGCTACCACTGGATCTGAAAAAGCAGAGGAACTTCTAGGCATCAGCTACTGTATCTGTTCTTGCTAATGCTAAGCCACCAGATGGGATTTGCCAAAAGTTGATTCACTTAAGTGATTAAAATACAAAAAACAAAATTCATTCCAGTAATCTTCACTGATAGCACAATTAAAACACGCTCTCTTGGGATTTTATCTACAAGAATTCTTTCCCCTTTATTTTGATAGTATTGGTACGCATAACAGGACTGTTGAATCAAACTTTTGAAAAGTTAGAAAAATATGCATACTAAAATCACTAGAAATTAGAAAAATATATCCCAGTACTAAACTTCAGATATTAATAATAAATAGTAATATGTTTTTCCATGCCTTTGAGCATCTTGCAGGATCATTTCTGCAAATATATGCTATGAGAGACACTAACTCTGCCTTCTCTCAGACACCATTGTCTGGCATAGTATGTCTTTGATTTACATCCTTTCTAGGTGGCTTTGCTACTTCATACCAAATAGTCTATCAGTCCTTGAAAAGAACTCAATTCAAGCCATTGGCATCCGATTCTAAACAGACAGTTAAAAGAAAGAATAGTTAAGCTTTTATGCCTAAGTCTTTAGAAGGCATCTTTTCCTGTGATTATCACTATAACTGTGTATTATAGTCAGGCTACTCAGTCACTCTTACCAACTTCTTGACTTTATATATTGATCAATAAAGTATTTGCTTTTCTCTGGTACAGCTAGAACTGGAGGAACCAACAACCAGCATTTCAGCATTTCTTACTGCCAGGAAAGGTCTTTGTGGAGGCACTTGGGCATATATGCTTCCCCAAAGATGGGAGTCTGCACTCTGCTCTCCTGGCCAAAAGCCACGTGTTCTTTCCTGACTATCAGCAACGTTTCTGCTTCCACAGAGAGAAATCTGAGCAAGAAAAAAGCATTTTAAGCCAGGCATGGTGGCACACATCCTTAATCCCAGCAGATCTTTGTGGATTAGAGGCCAGCCTGGTCTATAAAGCAAGTTCCAGGACAGCTAGGGATGTTACATAGAGAAACCCCGTCTCAAAAAACAAAACAAAACAAAAACAAAAAAAGGAAAAGAAAACAGTATCTTAGTAATTTTGGGGAGCCAGTGCAAAGTGAAAACATGGGCCCTTCATCAAATGTTTTTAAGAATTTAACAACTGCACTAGCAGAGCACTAAACTAAATACCAGACCCATCTAAGTTTGGAAGTCCATAGACTCCAGAAGGTTACGTAGAGGTAACTACCAGCCTGCTTAGGTTTGCAGCCTGACTGACAAGCAGATATGGGTGGATGGTCCAGATGGAGCCATCGTACTGATTCAAGTGCTCTTACTGATCGGGAAACCAAATGACACATGACTATCAAAGTCTTGGGCAAATTCCTATTCCTACAATTTCATGCTGCACTGGTTAGTGTTTCTCTGAATCCCATGGTTACACTTGGCTTTTAAATGACCCTTATTTTAGCAAAGCAATCACTTAGACATGATGAAATTTTTGTATTCTAGATGATTTTTTTTAAAATTAAACATCTCTTAACTAGGAGAGGTCTTGATGTTACTAAAGCATTAGGACAACTTAAAGGAGAACCCAATGCCCACCAGTTTTATATTCTAGGTGAAGCATAATTAAGTCTGTAGTAGCTTTTGTTCCCTTTTAAGACCACCACTAGTAAGAAGCTATATGGTGATTTTTTTAAAACATTGATTTAAGTTATAAGAATTTTACTAGAATCCAGAAGTATTCATTCTTTATAATAATAAAAAAGTGTATGTATGTAAGAGCTCAGGTCACATGACTAAACAGCGACATTTCCGGGAGTGGATATACTTCCTGTATTCTGCCAGTTGCTTCAAGTACATGTTTGATGGCCATCGGTGCTTTTCAACAAAACTTCGTTCTTCCACTAAAGTTTTAAGAGAAAAAAGTTAATTGCATATACTTTATTTTTTGACAAGATGAAATATAAACAATTAATTTTCTTTATGACAGAGGAGCTCAGTCTCTTATAGTCCGAGTTCTTCCTGTAGCCTTCCATTATCACTTCATAGAATACTGGTAAAAAGCCATCAGGATTTATGCTATTACACAATTTACATTGACATATACTCTCCCACCAAGTAGCATTTGACTGCTGTCCTTTTCTTTTTCAATAAAACTGCTTTTACTCTAGATAACAAATTCTTTTTTTTTTTTTTTTTTTGTGGATAACTCTACCATTTTTATAGTCATAAAAATGACTCTATAAAGTCTCCCTGTCTTTAGTTCTCATCCAGTCACAACCACCAGCTAGTTTCATTCATGGTGTTACTTTCTGTGCTCCAGTCTGCCATTCTGTAACTTGGTGTTACTTCCTGTGCTCCAGAGTCTGCCACACTGTAACTTGGTGTTACTTTCTGTGCTCCAGAGTCTGCCACTCTGTAACTTGGTGTTACTTCCTGTGCTCCAGAGTCTGCCACTCTGTAACTTGGTGTTACTTTTTGTGCTCCAGAGTCGGCCACACTGTAACTTGGTGTTACTTCCTGTGGTTCAGTCAGCAACACTGTAACTTCCAGGATTGCTCCTCCAGCCTCCCCTTAGGCTCTGGACTCACTTTAACAGGAACCCGAGGTTTTAGCCTAGGCCCTCAGTTCAAGCTTGGCTCCATTAGAGTCTACAAATCTGTGACTAGATTCAACTTCTCTAGCTTCCCTGTAAAGGTTGCCTCCATTGACTGGGGGGGCTTCTACCAAAGTTCATCAGTCAACACTTCTGAATTCCGCTGTTAAGGCCCCAAGTTTCATCCTGCCTTCTGACACACCTGGTACTTTAAACATTTAAGGGTTTGGGGGATCTCTCCCTTCTGTATGCACTTGGCATTTCATTATGCTTAGTCAGTCTGATTTCTCCACCTGCTGTTTAACTTCACCAGCATGTGGATTAGCAAGGTCCTGATTACAGGATCTAAATGACAGTAAACAAGCTGCTTCCTCAGGGAAATCAGTTATCTTGGTTTCGAGAGGAGGCCTTTTAAAGAAAGAACTCCAAACTGTGTGTGGTGGTGCATGCCTTTAATCCCAGCACTTTCCAGCAGATGGATCTAGGCCAATTCTATACAGTGAATTAGGGCTACCAAATAAGACCCTGTTTCAAAAGACCAACCAACCAACCAACAAAAACAAGAAAGGAAGAAAGGAAGGAAGGGAGGGAGGGAGGGAAAGAGAGAGAAAGAAAAGAAAGAGGGAAGGAAGGAAGGAAGGAAGGAAGGAAGGAAGGAAGGAAGGAAGGAAGTCAGAACTCCAGAAAAAAAGTGATAGCAGATGGCCTCTGATGGCCAGTAAAAGCAGGCACCAAACAATTACTCTGTACAACATAACCCAATACTTAGCTAAATTAAACAAATTGTGAGAAAAAGAAATTCATCAACAGCTAGGGTCAGCTTTTCCTGTGTGTGGCTGTGTATCTTCTTGAAAATCTACTGTGTACAAATCTAAATGGGGAGTGAGCTACTTAGCTGGGCTGGAAGGCTTGCCATGGTGGGAGATCCTTTTCCATCCTAATTGTCTGATTTCTAAACAACTTTACACACGAAAAATTCTCACCAGAAATTTGGGAGACAGAGGCAGGAAGGTAAGGAGTTCAAGACCAGCCTTGGCTATAAAGCAAAGTGTAAGCCAGCCCAAGAAACACATACCCTGTTTTTAAGAAGAGAAAAATAAAAATGAAAAGGAGTGCTGTGAAGAGAATCAATTAATAGGATACCAGTAATAACTGGAGTGCTTCTAAAGCTGCAAATGAACAGTTCCATAAGGGTATGAAAGGAACTTCCAAATCCCAAGCAGATGGCCAGTGGGCCAGGCAGAAGGAAGAGATGCCCTTTGTGGGCAGCCACTGCCTAGCTACCAGGAAGGTAGACCCAGACTTTCCTCTGGAGATTTTAAATGGTAGTACTATATAAAAAAAAAGCTTTTAAAATGGTGATTAAAAAAATAAACCCTGGAAGACTTCACTGATGCCATAGGTTGTCAGTTCATAATTACAGAATTAGCATATTTCATAATTCTCTGTTATCCAGAGGGCTATTTCCTCTGCTAGGGAAAATCATGCCATAGGTTCCAAAGATGTGACCTTTCAGATTTCTTTCAATTCCCACCCAAGGATGGTACTGACCCCTGCCACAGCATCTGGGTCTTTCATAGCCCCTGAGAGGATGCCCTGCACCTCTGATTTACATATTTTATAAGCAATAGCTATTGACGCAAATAACAGAAGTGATGTATGCAATGTCTTTCTCTGGAGGCTGTAATTACACTCCATGGAGATCTAAAAGTGGTTAGAAAATAATCTCATTCTTTTACAATGGAGGTGGCCTAAGGTGGCACCGTCAGAGTAGTTCTAGAGCCAGAATGAAGCTGAGTTAATGTCTTAAGAGAACAGCCTTGTTCTCATCAGTTTGTCCCTTGTACCTATTGCAAGCAGAGCATACCTTATCTTTATGATAAGCCAGCTCTTTTTTTCTTGCAAAATATAGAGAGTTAAAGTTAACTGCCCTTCGCTTTGCTTTGATTATATTAAACCTTAATTAAATCTTAACACCTGGGCGCCAAGCTAGGGGACAGGCTGAGAACAGGTGCACAATTTTGTTAACTGGCTGAATATATCTATCAAAAAACCAACGGTAAGAATCTTGGATTCCATGTTTCTGTGGCAGTGTGTAGAGCAGAAAGAGGCCAAGAGGGTTTGCAGGTCTTGTGTGTCCCAACTAAGACATGATACAGACAGCATGGGTACTCTGAAGTGGGGGGAGCCCAGAGCTCTGGAGTCCACTGCTTCATTCTCTTTCCCTCTTTCTATCCTGCACAGCCCTACTCCCTGTGTGGCATTCCCAAACCCTCAGCCATCCCCACGGAGAGCTCTGGGCACTCTTCCCAGTCCTTTTCGCGAGTGGCCTACTCTGACAAACACCCCACCTTGTTTTCCTTTCTATTATGCAGTTCCAGGAAAGCTCACCCTTTGTTTGTTCTGAGGCTGAGACTGGCTTTGAACTCATGAACTCGGGATTCTAATGCCTCCAGTTTCCAATGCAGAGATCCTGAGCTTGCACTGCCACGCCTGGCTGCCTCATTTTAATCCTTATCAGTTACCTCAGAAATCACCCAACAATTATCTCCAGTAATTCCATATAAAGTTCTATAATACTTGGTCAATAAGCAAACTGTTATTCCAAAGCTCCTACATAGATATATACATATAAATTCTCTAAGTATTAAAGATGACATCTTATAAATTATATTTATATGAAAAGGAAAAAGTTCAAACATATATTGTTTAAAGTTTGCTCCTTACTGAATAAGGTCTCATTTATCACAGCCAAGTGGCATCTGAGGACACTTGTCACCACCCTAACTCTCTTATCAGAAAGCAAATTAAACATGAATGAGCACTATAAAATAATCATTAGAAAATGTCTTGTGTAACCCAGGCCATGCTGCTTATGCAACACGGGTGACAAAAGCTGAAGTGTCCTCAGTTACATAATGGAGTTAAAAGGAAGTGGGTAGCATTACATTTATGTTCTCATGTTAAAGCAATTGCTTCTATTAATTATGTCGCGAACCGCAAACGAAGGTTGTAACATTTTCTTTTCAAAGCAGAAATCAGCAATGTACCTGAAAGGTCTTGAAATTCGGGCTTTTGGCTGAATATGAGGTAGTTAGTGGCGATGAAATGAAGCAGCCAGGTGGAAAGGCAGTCCGAGTGGTGAAACTGCAAGAAAAGAAAAGGGAAATTCATTCCACTTCCGGTCTGCTTAGTCCTGCGCCTGGAGGCTCAGGGCTCCTGAATTCCACTTCCGGTCTGTTCAGCACTTCGTCAGCTTCCATATGCTCAGCTCTTTATAACCACAGCTTTTCACAATGACTGTGTAAACTGCATGTATTTCCTAGAATTAGTAGGAGCACCATTCTCAACAGTGAGGTCCTAGACATGGAAGGAGCCAGAAGCCAGTGAGGTGATGCCCAACTTTACACTTTTAATTTTCCTAGGTTCCTAACACGGCAAGGCATGTCAGTGAATCAACAAATGTTCACCATACCACTGAATTTGAAAACATGTTCATGAAATGAATGAATGAGGAGGAAAAGAGTTTTGGTAACTATGTCAGTTGGTGTATACGACTAATCTTGCCATTTTCCTTTCAGTAATGTAGTAACAAAATTCTATTTCCTGTAATGCCAATGTTCACAGCACAGCCATACTCAAGAAACCTGGATTAGTACTACTATTGGATAAAAATTACGTAGACCTAATGTTTCAAAATTACTTCACTGTAAAAACCAGTGCAAAGAAACTGTAGCCTCGTTCAGTCAAACTTTCAAATGAATACTAGTCTTGACACTGCTGTTAAAACACAGAAAAATTAAAGTAGTATACGTGTATTTTAAATCAAAAGAGCCCCACCCCCACCCAAGCACAGGGCCAACCACCTTGGCCTTTTTGAGCAGGTCTACAATGTCGAGGTTCATGGAAGCCAGCTCCCTGCTGGGCATACTCTGCAGCTGTGTGATGATGAACAGCTCACAGATGTGCTGTAGTCTGGAGACTTGGTACATCTCAGCACAGATCAGGAGACACATGGCCTGAAAAATGCCAGCTGTGAAGAGGGAAATGAGAGAAGATGGACGTTAGACTATTGCTTTGAGAAACAAACAGAAAACACAAATTACTGGTATATACTTCTATTTCTTATATTTATTACATCCCATTGTAGCTATGACACCAACAACATTGTTATTTTGGCAATACTTAATATAAATAGACCAACAGTCTCCTCTTTTCTTGATTAAAAAATGCTCACATGTACATACACATGAACACTAGTATTTAACTTAGCTCTGATTTTTCATTTTGATTAATTTTCCCCAAATACCCTTTTAATTCTTAAAGTGTTGTACCCTATAGTTGCTATTACTTTCCTGAGGATTTTTTCTGATTAGTGATCAAATGTTTTATTAAGTATTCAAATTCCCATTGAGAAAATAATAACATTTATTTCCACGAACAGCCAATGTTTCCACTTTGTCCAAGCAAAAATAACAAGCCAGTCCTTATTAATATTGGTATTAACAACCCCAAAACACAGAACTGGGAAGGAGGACTGAGACAACTCACTATAGAAGGAATTTTCTCATTTGAGCTGTGTTTGAGGAGGAAGCCATCTGGTGGTCAAATGGGATAAAACACTCCAAAGGGCTTCTGCACCTCGTTCAAAGGATAGTGCAATGAGAATTTCACAAGATCTGTTCTAGCGTGTAGCTGCTACACATTATTAACTAACATTATTAGTGTGTGATGGTTAATGAGAGCATTTGGTTAGTGAATTTAGAAATAAATTCTATAATCTACTGGGATTCTAAACATCTCAGGGAACGTTTTCAGAGATGCCAATTTTAGGGGAGTCTGACTTTAGAAGTCAGAGCAGCCTTTAAATATCCCACATTCTCAGAGCTGGAAAGTATCACAGGAGTCTCACAGTATTAAAAGTCCTGAAAAATGTCTCAACCAGATGTGAGGACCATGAAATCTACGGTCTAGCCCTTTTCTTATTGAAGAGGTAGTGCTCCCTAAACTCTAAAATGAGAACAGCCACTAGGTACCCCAAATAACTGTTCCCAGGTATCTAGGGTAATCAGTAACCTTGCTGTTAGTGCCAGCTAGGACACGTGAGTGCATAGAAGGCTCCTAAGCACTGCTCTTCCATTTGAGCTAGCTGAGAACGCAATGTTCTATCTCAACTCCAAACTTCTCAGCAAATGCCATGGTATCAACTCCGATAGACGGTAAACAAAACAGATAGAGAACAATCTATCAAAATGAGTAAGAAGAAAGTATGATGAGATATTGTCTTGTATTATGCATAATGCGTACCTGGGCAACAAGAATCTGTGTATAAGTATTCTAAAAAAGACAAGAACGTCTCTTTGGAAACGCCATAAACCGGAATCAGTACACTCTTGGCTTCCATATAATTGCCATTAAACATGGCGGCCATCACTTCACATCGAGCCACCAAGATGGCTCTGTGGGCTGGCACAGTTGCTCCTGAAAGGTGAGAGAGGTAAACAAATCAAGAACTGTAATGCTATAGAGTTCCCTGCGTGTTCTAACTGGTGTGCCACTGTCCATGACGGGCTGGGCTGCTGTGCAGAAGCCATACTGGGGAGATAACTGGTATTGCCAGAGGATTTTTACAACAGCCGAGAAACAGAAAGAATTTAAAACTTGTCTTAGAACCTAACAATCTGCAAACCAGACAAGCAGTTGTTGGATTTTCTTAAGACCAAAGAACAGAAATGACAAATTTTGCCTTGTGTTTTTAGAACAGCATCTATCCATACTTGAAATATTGCCACCTCTGCCCATGTTCCACCCAGGAAAACAGCTCAACAGTTGTGACCAACTTCACAGAATTGTCTCGGTCAGGCTTCCCCACACCAGAAAAGGAAAACAGCAAAAGCACAGCAGACAGCCCACCTCTCAGGAGGAATGGCCAAGAGGCTCTCCAGAGCCAAGCCCAGGAGCTCAGTGTTGCCCTTGGGGACATCCTCCACTGCTGCACACACGCAATGCCTTTTCTGTGAAATGAGGAGCCCTTGAGCCCCACACTGACTCTTTCTCTAGGGATACTGCTGAGTTTTCCAAATATTGTTTCACTTCACAAAGACAGCACCAGATGGGATGACATGGAACTCATGAGGTTCCTGTTCTTACAATGTCTACCATGTAAGGAGACCACAAATCCACCTAACTGCCTTCAGTCCCACAGATCATCACTGAACACCCACCATCATGGTGATGGAAATGGTGAGAAACCAAATCTTTTAAGTTCAGACTCCATTTTAGAGAACTTGAACTCAGGTAAACTAACAGGGCTGTACCTAGCATTAGTTTCCAAGTTACACCCCCCCAAACAAACAAACAAACAAAACAAAACAAACCTGAGCCTAGCTCCAATTTCTAGGCTAACCACAACAAATCCAGCATTTCCAAGTTAATTGCCAATAAGTCCGCCCCTGCCTCATGACCACCAATGTGGAGGGAAGCAGAAATTATGGTTTGACTCCCAGCACCAGCCAATTATGCTAAAGGCCATAGTAGCTCTCCAATTAGATGCTTGCCAGGCTAGAAACACTTACCTGAGGGAAAGCTCCCTTGTTGCTTTCTATAAAGCCTTACCCTGATAGATATTCAGGGCTCCTCTCCACCAAAATCCTCCTGTGTGTCAGCGGTAGGCTGAGGGACCCGATCTAGCTCAAATGAAGACCCTGTGTGATTTGCATTGGATTGGCTTCTGTCTGTTTTTGGGGGTTCACTAATACTTCCCTGGCACTACAATGGAAGATACCAGGATGAGGAAGGCAGAGTGGGGATTCAAGTTATGGAGGATCCCAGGACCAGTGGGAGCCACAAAGCTGTCCCTTCCAAAAAGAAATGCAATGAGCCAAACCACAATATTCTGCCCAATAATTTACTCATATATTGTCTGATTTCATAACACTTATCATACCTATATATTCTCTTTTAAAATATTCACAATTTATTGGTTCTTCAACCTCTCTAAATCCAAACAAAATACTTCTTGTCCTAGGAAGAAAAGAGGTACATTTAAACTCAGAGATATTTTCCAAAGCCAATATTTCCTCAGGCTCATTAATCAGCCACTGGTCCTGCCAGCTGAACCCACAGGTTGTCACTGTGATTTGCATAGCCACACTCCCAGGAGCAAGGAGACAGCTTGAGAGCATCCTGTTCCCACCAGCAAACACCATCTGTCCACTGTCTTCCCTTCGTCGCCACAACCCTCCCAGCCACAGTGTGGCAGTATCTTCCCAGAAGGGCCAGCTTCCATAATTAAAGCATGCTGTATATATCTGTAGAGAACCAATTAACAAGGAATTCAAATTGGCAATGCAATTTGACTTACAATTTTAGGTTTTAAACTATTTCAAGATAAATAGAGCATCATTTGAAAAATAGGAGCATAGCTTAAACAAATTGGATGGGCTATCATTTGAATTAAGCAGATGAATTAAGACTGACTAAAAATATCAAGTGGATAGTAGACGGGTGGATTTCATAAGCAGGGCTTGAAATTTTAACAGAGCTACAAGATACTGTTGACAATGTAACACCAGTTTCAGTACCTTTGAGTACAGTGTGTGTGCGTGTGTCAGGGTATGCACACATGTGTGCTCCAGAGGTTGACATCAGGATTCAATTTCTTTTCTACTTTTTTTTTGAAACAGGCTTTCTCACTGAACCTGGAACTCTGTTTTGGCTAGACTGCCTGAGCAACAAGCCACCAGAATCCGCCTGTCTTTGCTCTCAAGCACTGAGATTACAAGCATGTGTAGATGTGGCATATACAGATATGCATGGCTGGTTTTAGATCCATTTAAAGATTAGAACTTAGTTTTGAAAACCATTACACTTTCAGTGAAGGGAACATGAAATTCTATTTCACAACCCTTTAAATAACTATTTTGGTGTTTGAAAACTTATGTTGTAAAAATGTATACAACACCTAACTACAGTTACCTGTTTCCTGTTGTTTTTTTCTTTTTCAGTGTGTGATGTGTGTGTGTGCACCTGTGGAGGCCAGCAGATGGCTTCAGATCCCCTGAAAGTAGAGTTATAGGTAGTCATCATAGGTTCTGGGGACCAAACTAACGGCCTCTTGAAGAACAGCTGTTGACACGAGCCATCTCTCCGGCCCATAGTTACCTGTTTTAAGCAGTGTATTTATGCAAACACTAACAGACTATAATACAATGTTTATATAATAGCTGGCAACTGAATGCAAGTGATTATGTAAGGATATAGAAGATATATTTTTGTTAAAAGCTGAATCTGGTCTTTAAACATGCCAAGGCTGAGTATCTTTTCCTGCCGTATCTATTCCCAGTTATAATTTCAGAGAACTTTTCTAAGAAAAGGAAGAAGCCTGAACGGTCACAAAGCCAGCTACTCCTCACTGTACAAAGGTCATCAAAGATATTTTTGATTGTGTATTGAAATAAAATGCATCTGCTGCACCTTTTATTATATCAGATTTCAACAGTAAAATTCAGGAATGCTGCTTGGGAAAAAATAGACACTTGTTCACCTCAAGAGAAATTCGAAACATGGATTGAGTTAAGTAAGTAGGAAAGGAATGAGGTTTTGTTAAACAATGTTTCCTGTAACATGGAGTCAAACGCAGAGGAGCCCTATCTATGTGGCCTCTGCATATTTTCCAAGATGAATTTTTGAACAAGTTTATCTCTACACATGACTTCCTACTGCACTGATAATACTCCATGCCATGGTTTTATATCCCATGTCCATCCCAGCATGCCATGGTTTTATATCCCATGTCCATTCCAGCACACCATAGTAGCTATTAGCCTATAGCCCGGGTTCAGTGTCAACTGTCACTGCAAGGGGAGAGGAACAGAGTTCACATTTCAGTCTCTGCTCGTCCCTGTGTGCATTACTGCCACCGCTGCAGCCACTCCTCAAGTGGAAATCTGAGTCCCCATGTATAGGAGAGAAGACTACAGGGTTTCTCATTTTGAATAGACAATGTCTGTTAAAATTTTAAGGTCTCTCATCAAACTCTACCTGCATCTCCTCTCCTGGTAGTTCTGATCAACAATAAAGGGCCAGAAACAGAAAGAAACACAATGGAGTTTATATAAACATCCATCTCAGCACAAATCCCAGCTAGGTCACTATCTCCTCAGCCAGAGGTAGCAATGTCTTGGACCCAGCCGCTCCACTGTTCCTCACTTCGGATCAGAAAACTTCAAGAGGTTGTGTGACGTCCACAATCATAACTCGAGTGAAGAAGCCAAAGATGTGCTGCTACGATTGCATAGAGAAATATGCTTAAATAAACACTAATTTCACTGTTACATTATTCTTTCTCATATCACTTCCTAAATCTGTGTTAAAGATACTGATGTAACATCTGGATACCAATCAGCTCACAAACATGACTTCTTCAGAATATTCTTTGAATTGTAAATATTTTAAGTAAAATATACAGTGAAAAATGTTGTGTGTTTGGCTAAGATTTCACTACAACTTATAAAAGGTTTTGTAATTAAGGTTTAAGGAGAGTTATTATCCAACTATTACTGTAAGAGTTTGTCTTAGTTTTAGTATAAATCAGTTTAAATACAAGAATGTTTTCCCTTTCTGCTTTTGGTATGAAACATTTAAATTAGTGATTAATCACAAGTTAAATACATAGTCACACTGCACACAGCCATTTCCATTCCCATTAAAACAAAGTGACACCAAAACAAACAAACAAACAAACCCCCAAACCACTGGATAGAGCAGAGGAGGGGCTTCAGGCTATAAAGTGCTTTCTATGACAGCGTAAAAACTGAGCGTAATGCCTACAACATACATAAAACAAGTAAGTGGTAGCACAGGCTGCTATCCCACCGGGCTGGGAGGTAGCAGCAGCAGGAACTAGGGATAATTTGCCAGTGAGCCTATCCTAATCAGCAAGTCACAGGTCCCAGTGAACAGTTCTTGTCTCAAAAGCAAGGTGCTAGAAAATGGAGACAATCTAAATGTCTCACAACTGACAGAGGGATAATGAAAATGTGCCAAATGTACACTGTGGACTCCTATTCAGCTGTAGAGAAAAATGAAGCCATGAATTTTGCAGGTCAATGAATGGAACTAGAAAAGATTATACTGAGTGATGTAATCCAGACTCAGAAAGAAAACATTCTCATTGGAGGCTCCTAGCTCCAAATCTTCAGATGTGAATGCATAGCCTGTACTAAATACAGCAAGCAGAAAAGTGATGTGATCAAGGAAATGTGAAGATGGGTTCTTTAGTAAGGGGAGGGAGGTGAACCCAGAAGCGGGGGGGGGTAGAACAGTAAGGATATCTGAAGAAGCCACAAGAAACCACACAATTAATCATTTAACTAAAAAGGCCAAATACATGTAGTTCAGTGTCTAAGTATACATATATAGTCTTACTGAACATTTTTCATCTGAGCTGATGGTATTATCTCCAACAGCCAAAGACAACCTAAAAACAATTCCAATATCAGACATGAGAAGTTCTCTTTTGAGTTGTTGGCTAGGGTTATTCAAGAGACTACCAAAACACACAGCATATTGCATCAAGCAAGCTTCCAAAGAAGGGAAGCAGCCAGTAGTCTCACACAGCTATAAACACCTATGAAGCACACCATTGAGCAGCATGGCACAATAATCCTAAGGGTATAGCAGGAGCACGCATACCTTGGGGATAGCCAACAGCTCTGTAATTAGATGTAAGATCAACAAGAAGGAAACTGTGCCTGGTACTGGAAATCTATTTTGCTCAGGCCTCGTGAAGTTATGGTTATTGGAGGAAAACCTCCAACAGCATAATTGGAGCAGCACAATGCCTAACAACAATCTATAAATATTTGTTGTTCTTACCCTTCCTCAAGGAAACTTTTCCACCAGATGGAGACCACTACAGAAAACCACAACCAATCAAAATGCGAAGTTGTGGAGTCCAGTCCCAATTGATAAATCTACAAAACATACCTGCATCTAAGGTTCAGGAAACATTGTAGATGAGGAAGCAGAAGATTGGAAGAGCCAAGGATTGGGGAGTTTGCTGTGAATTTGTGTCTCCTAGTAAGGTCAGAAGCTATAAATAAAGTCTCACCAACACGACTGCCCAAAGTAGAGCTGAACAAGGATGACACTGATGGACATGCCAAATTGGATGGGGAAAAGCCCACAAGGCTGGGAGCAGGAGAGTGGTCTTTCCTAGGGAAGAGCATACCAATTGGTTGTTCAGGGCCAGTAATTAGCCCTGAATATTATACGGACTGAGCAGGTTATAGTTAGGAATATATATGTACATATATTTATTCAATAATAATTAGTAAAAAAAGAGGTCATAAATTTGGAGAACACAGAGAGGTATACTTGAAGGTTTGGAGGGAGGGAAAAAGAAATGTAATTATATTATAAACTCAAAGAGTGGTTGGTTACACCATAACAAACAAATGAATTTCAGACCAAACAAAAAAACAGAACAAAACAAACAAACATCAAGGTGAGGCTTATGAGATGACCCAGTGGGTAGAGGGTTTGTCATCAACCACACAACCTGAGTTTGATCCTTGGAGAACATCGAGTAGAAGCAGAAAGCCAATTCCCACAAGTTGTCTTTTGACCTCCACCTGACTGCTGGGCACACACCCCACACCCCAGATAGATAAATAGTGTGACTTTTACAAAGGTGAGTGGCTCTCCACAGGACCAATGCCTGAAGTTATGTGCACATGATCAGATAGGCAAGCTGAGTCCTTGCACATGGAGGTGAGTGGGCAGGGGCAGGCAGAAAGAGCCAGAAGTGACAGAGCAGATGAAAAGCAGGAAATTAAAAGGGAGAGAATCTCTACTTTCCACGTGCTGCATATTTCCTTAAAAAACCTTCTCGGCAGGTTATGCTGACATAATGCTTGGTGCCAGCGCCTCCTATGCTAATTGTAAACAGATGATAATGCCTGTTATGCAAATGTGGGAGCTATGCTACAGTTCTGCAATAGTGCAAAGCACCAATAAGAGGCTGGAGAGATGGCCAAGTGGCTAAGAGCATGGGCTACTATTTCAGAGGTTTGATTTCCAGCACCCACAAATGGCTGTAACTCCAGTCCCATGGGGTCTGAAGCCCTCTTCTGGCTTCTGTGGGCCTAGAGTTCAGTGAAAAAATTGAGAGTTTATGAAGATCCAGAACACCAACCAAGGAGATCTAGGTTATTCAAGGAAAAAGGGCGGGGGCAGCCAAGAAAACTAAAACTTGACCATACCTTAAGAAGTGAACTCTACAGCCAGGTGTAGTGGTACATGTCTTTAATCTCAGCACTTGGGAGGCAGAGGCAGGCAGAGCTTTTTGAGTTCCAGGCCAGGCTGGTCTACACAGTGAGCTCCAGTACAGCCAGATACCCTGTTTAAAGTTAAAAAACAAAACTTCAGGGCTGACTGTATTGTATATTATATGTATCAAATACTATGCAAGTGGTGAGAAACTGGCTAGCCCTGATCATACAACTATCAGGCAGGCACCATCCAGGAGACCCACAAATGCCAACTTGTTTAACACACAGGTTGTGGAGACATTCCTCAGAACACACCTCTCAGCCTAGATGCAGGAGCAACACATGTATGTTCACCACACACACTTCAGATTGCCCTCCCGCCACATTTATCTCTCATGAAAAGCCTACTCTAAGTTGTTGTGTGGCCCCAGAACTCTTGGGGGTCTTTCAGAGTCGGTTCAGCATGCAACTAAACAGCCAACATCATGGATGTGGTTAAGGACAGACCTCAGTGACCCACAAGAAGTCATTTGGCAAAGAGCACTGTGCCAGCTCCATGCCATCAGTTACCTTCAGAACACAGACATTCTTTCAAAACGGACTTGAGATGATTAATTTGGTAAAGATGGAAATCTTTCCAATTTATAGGTTACATTTCTTCTTAACAATGGATGTAGTATTTTCTGTTGGAATGTGAAGCTGCTTAGCTATCCATCCTGATGTTTTTCTGGTCTACAGAACACCCAGGGACCTCCACAAATGCCTTCATGAACAGCAGTCCCCTAGGGGCTAGTTCTGGGACTGCCACTGGCTGGGCCTCTAAGGACACTTTCTCTACCTACAAATGAGTATTATGAAGCTGGCTTTGGACTTTTCATTTCAGCAGTTAATAAATCTAAGTGTACCACTGCCAGTGGCTGGTTAGTCAGCTGCAGGTCTTTTAAACTGAAAAGATAGCTATAGTCAGTCTATGGCTTCTTCACGTCTCCTTCCCCCGCCACATTTTAAATATATCTCAAGGTCTCTCGTACTGTCCTACTTTCAGAGTCCCAGGCTCACACTGCATATAGTGCTGACAACAGAGCTTTTAAAAAAAAGTTCACTTCATAGTTTTCTTGACATAGGAGCAAAGTTAAAAGCAGGTAGATATTGCTGGGGAAAGGCACTGAAAAGTACGCGAGCCGCCACACATTCCCACCCCAAAATCAGAATCACATTTCCGTCTTTACCATGGCCCGTCTAAAGTTAGACTGAATTTATGTGCAAACGACTCCTTTTATTCTCGTGTAATTGAAGGTATCTGACAATTCGTCTTTAAGATTATGCATTTAATCTAGTAATGTGGCAGAATTATCCATGCAAGTAATCAGTAATGGGCTTCCAAGACAGCTCATCTTTATTAAAATTAGGCAGCATTATTTCCCACAGAGATAAGAGGCAGTTTTCCGTTGCTCTGGTGATAGCAATTCTCATTGTGCTGCCAGGGACACATTCAGTAACTGTGGATGCCTGATGTAGGTCAGACATTTTTTTAAAAAATCAAATAAATCAAGCAAGAGATAATGAGCTTTTAAGAGAGCTGGCTTCAGATGAATTAAAAACAAGATCTTTAAAAACACAGAAATGAAAACAGAGATGACACATTAAAGATTATCCCCCATTCCCATCCCAGATGAGGAGGTGAGACATGAAGGGGAAATGAGTATTCCTATTCTTAGTTTATAAAGCGACTTTTTCCCGATTCATCTGGTGTTACGTTATGTATTTAAAGCTGAACTAGAACTCAAGGGGAGCAAGTAAGAAATAAAACTTCAGAGTGACCTCTGTCACAGCTGAGCCATACCTTGTATTTCAAAGACAACATCGGCAAGCATCGGTTTATTAAGGAAAAACTTGAGAGACGTATTATAAAACCACAGAGGCTTCCTGGCTTGGTAGGTCTTGCAATTCCTCAGGCAATTAATCTATCAGGAGAAAGCACAGCACAAAGGGGAAGCTGTTCAGTTTGCTTTGATAACAAGCACGGAAAACTGAAGACAGGAAATCACAATTGTTTCATGACGGCACATCTAATCTCTGAGGGGGACAATCCCTGGAGCACTTCATCTGCCGCCTGTCAGTGAGCAAGTGGTGGCCAGGGTACCTCAGGATCCTGGATCCCTGAGATCCAGCCATGCAGCAGGGGGTAAATATGTGTTTCCTTATAGCATGTATCCTTGTCCAGCCTAGCAGAGCTTTCTCCTAAAGAATGAACATTAAAAAAAAATTCTCAGT
Organism: Uromys caudimaculatus; assembly: GCA_028551405.1. Taxonomy (NCBI): domain Eukaryota; kingdom Metazoa; phylum Chordata; class Mammalia; order Rodentia; family Muridae; genus Uromys; species Uromys caudimaculatus. Next base: position 69,987,929 of record CM052716.1, on the reverse strand, counting down.
GTGGTGAATTTCAATTTGAATTCAATTTTCTAATGCTAATTGTGTGTGTGTGTGTGTGTGTGTGTGTGTGTGTGTGCGCGCGCGCGCGCGCGAGAGAGAGAGAGAGAGAGAGAGAGAGAGAGAGAGAGGGAGGGAGGGAGAGAGAGAGAAGGGGGGAGGGAGAGAGAGACTACTCGAGCCTACAGAAAGCTCTGGGGTTTTGGATTTACAGCTTCAGACAGTTCTGTCCCTCCCCAGCTGCTGGCCTCCTCCCACAGTGCCTTGGTCTACCTCAGCTTTGGCACCTTGTTTGTCGCTGAGGTCTATGCAGACACCCAGTCCCTGTCCGAGAAGCCCAAGGCCAGCTTCCTTCACTTGCCCCCATCCAGTATCTTCTCTGGTTTTTCTTTACAGTGAAATAAGCCAAGTACTAACATTTTCAAGTAGAGTTGTCCAAATTAGGGCTGCAACCATAAATTGTATGGTCACAATCCCTCATTTGGAACCACTTAGTTATGGTTCTTATAGAAATTATTTTACTAATTATTGATGACTTCATCAGATCCTTGGCTGGATTTCCAAATCTCATCCTCATGGGAACTCCCATGCTCAGTCAGCCGGGGAAATCCGGAACCTCTGCCCTTAAGAAGTCACATATCAGACTCTGGCAATGAGAGCAAATGATGCCTAATTGTCTACCTGTGCTAATCTACTTTGAAGGGAAGTTTCCAATCTTTTGTGAAGGAAGAAAAGGATACTGTCCTCTTGACAAGGAAAAAGAAAACCCACTCCAGCATGAACTCCACAAGCATGGTAGGACGGAAAGAAGTGACACAGGTCCTGGTCATCCATTGTCAGGTCTCAATGCTGCGCCATCTCACCCACTGGGGGAATCGGCATTTAGAATGCAAGTGATTAATGCACATAGAAGAGTGACAGCCAGACCCACGGGGAATCAGAGAGCTAGCAGGGCCTGCAGTACCTTGCTTTATCCCACTTTAAAAGAAAAACCTAAACTGCTCAAAGCTGCAGTAATAATTCATGATACACTCAGAATTTAAATCCATGCTCCCAAGTGCCATTTCAGTGCTGTGTTACATTCCTATGACACACTTGGTAAGCAGAAAGAATGGAAGGGTGGATGAGAGGGTCACAGAATCACAGTCCCTTCACCACTCGGAGGTGGTGTTACTCTTAGTGTCTCAAAGGAACACTTGCCAAATCAGAGAAAGTAAAAGACGTGTGTTCAGAACATCGGCAAGCCCCTGCATAGCCCGTGTAGATAAAGGTTATGAATCTGCACGCAGTGAATCTTACAGCATGTATGAAGCGTGTGTGGGGTGGGGGTATTTTCTCCTGGTTCATACATTAACTCATCAGACTGTTTAATAAACGCAGTGCAAGTATTTGTGCATTTCTAAAGGGTTACTTAATTGAGTTAGGTTGAAAGAGAAGTATTATTAACCTTCTGATTCCTGTAAGGCTGGCTAGCCTGTGGACACTTGCTGCACCGTGGTACTGAAACAAAAGATCTTACCCCTTAATTCTTTGTTTCTCTGTTAATTTTTTTCTCAAATAAAATAAGGAATCATTATGAAAAGCTAGTACAAGCCAGGTATGGTTACATGTATGCAAGACTAGTACCGGAGAAGGTAAATTAGGAAAGTCACAGGTTTGAAGCTAGCCTGGGCTACCAAGAGATTTGAAGTCAGCCTGGACTATAATGAGCCCTTGTCTCAAAGGGGAAGGGGCATGCAGAGGGATGTCTCAATGAGCAGACACTTGCTGTCTGAGTTTAATCTCTAGAGCCCACATGGTGGAAGGAAGAACCAACTCCTCTCAGCTCCACATGTATGTGCTCTTTGGCACACATGACTGTGTGCATGTGTGTATATACACACATACTAAGTGAAGGTAAGAACAACTTTTTAAATCAGGAAATGAACAACTATTACATCGTTAAACTATTAACTTTAAAATGTTAGTAATGTAGGCTGTAGAATTAAATCATCTGTAAAAAAATAACTAAAGGAATGTTTTTCTCATATTTAAAGAAAACCTTTATTTTCCTAAGTATTGTACACAGCTTACCTTTCAATCTACTATAGCCAAGTTGCTTATCACATGAGCTGAAATAATAAACTAGCTAAATCATGCAATACAGTTGTCTTAAAGTTTAACACATGTATGTTTAAAACCTTTACAGATTCTGTACAATCTAAATCATTGCAGTTTTATGGTCATACAACATCAGTATTTTTATAACCTTGAACCCAGTTTCTAATTTTGAATATATACTTAAGAGACTCCTCAACTGTGTATTTGGTTAGCTGTATTGCTTGGAACTCTTTGAAAAGTTCACACAGAAACAAGGCTATGCCCCAAAGCTATCTGGATTTTAAAGCTGTGCTGTGGAAAAGCATCCCCACTAGAGGTTCAGCTGCAGGTGCAGGAGCCAGGAGGCCTTTTATCTCAACATGGGCCAGGCAGGGGTGGGGCATGCCTTTAATTCCAGCACTCAGGAGGCAGAGGCAGGCGCGTCTCCAGTGGGGTGTTCTGAAGACAGAACTCACAAATGAACATTTCAAAGACATGACTCGCACATTTTAATCTCCACATAAAGTCTTAGTAAGAATATGTTTCTGCTTTAAACGTTTTAAACATTTAAACAGAAACATATACATAGGGAAAACATTTATGTTTATGAATTATTTAACTTTGCTAGTGACTCAATGTTATAATAATCAAAGTATACCAGTTATAAATCAGAGTCAAATTAATTTACCTTTCCTGGTGTTTTTAAAATGCATTTAACTTTCTCGATTATATCAGAAACATCCCCTGAACCTTTCAACTTCCTCCTGACATCTTCTTCCAGCTCTTCCCACTGAAAAGCACCTGTAAGGGATTAGATACATCAGATTTCCCTGTGTGAGTAAAAGGAATGAAAAGTCGAGTCTCTTTTTAGATTATCAACGATTCCTTCTTCAGTATTTTTTTTTTTTCTGTAGCAAACATGTCTCTTGAAATCTGTGTTTAACAAGTTTGCTTGCCTTCTCCTAAACCAGTTCTCAACTTGTGGGTGGTAACCCCTGTGGGGGACTATCCTTTTTCAAAGGAGTCACCTAAGATCAGCAGAAAGCACAGTTATTTACATTACAATTCCTAACCATAACAAATTATAGCTATGAGGTAGCAACAAAAGTAACTTCATGGTTGGGGGTCACCACAACATGAAGAACTGTTTTTTGTTTTTTTTTCATACTTTATTTACATTTCAAATGTTTCCCCCTCTCCAGATCTCCCCTTTGAAACCCCCCTATCCCCTTCCCCCTCCCCTTGCCTCTATGAGGGTAATGAAGAACTGTTTTAAAGGGTCATAGCATTAGGAAGGTTGAAAAGCACTGTCTTCCTCCCTGACAGCTGCCATTTCTGAAGCAGGTATTCAGCTAGTGACTTAGCAGCCCCAGCCAGGATGAGTTTCTGTGAAAAGCGATCTGACAAGTTGCCTGTTTGCTCCCAGGACAAAGATGGGTATGGTCTTTCACAGGTGATGTTGGATAATATCACTACCAGTGGAGAGCAAAACTTACTACTTACCGTTGGTCTGGAGAGCCATACAGCAGAAACATTAATTCAGAAGGCCTTGTGTATGGTCAGACTCAGAATGGGACACCTGCCCTGAAACTCTACAAAGTTAACCTGAGAAAGGCAACGAGATGGTTCTCTGAAACACTCCACCTGAGACCCAGACACTGCAGCAACATCAGCTGCCTGGTCTTTTCCTGAACTTAGTCTCCATCTTGGTCAATGTCAAAGCTACTCTTCTAGGGCCCCTTCACTCTTGCCACATACTCTGCGAACCCTTTTCTTTCCTGTACTTCTATTTTATGGTCAGCAAAGGCTGGTTTTATCCAAAATGTTCCTCTCACATGGCCTATAGCACACTTCTCAGTCTTCCTGCTCCCTGACGACCTTTTATCTTGGGATCCATCCTATTATTCAAGCTAGGTTTTCAAAAAGTATGATTTATGGCATTCCAAGGTGTCTTAGTTACTGTTCTATTGCTGTCAAGGAAACTCTTATAAAAGAAAGCATCTAAGTGGAGGCTTGCTTACGGTTTCAGAGGTTTAGTCCATTATCATCATGGTGGGAACATGGCAGTATACATGATGCTGGAAAAGTAGCTGAGAGCTACTTCCTGATCTGCAGTCAGGCAGGCAAAGAAAAAGGGCTTGGGCCTAGACTTTTTTTGGTTTTGGTTTTGGTTTTTCAAGACAGGGTTTCTCTGTATAGCCTGTATACCCCTGGGGGCAGGTAATCAAGACCCTTTGCTATTTGCTCTTAATCTACATTTTCTGGTGTATCACTGCCTGTATCCATCACTCTGCAGATGCCTTCATGACTGAGACTGAAACTGAGCAGAGTATAAAATAATTCACATTTTAAGCCAATGGGATCAGGCCATTGTAGACAGCTTCTATCAGTGGGAGCCAAAGTCAACCAAAGGGCCTGATCCCAGAGCTCTAGGCACTGGCTTTTTCCCTTTTATTTTCTTTTTAAAGATTCGTTTATTTTTATGTATAAGAATGTTTGGCTTCACGTATGCAAGTGTGCCACATGTGTTTAGTGGCTAAGGAAATCAAAGAGTGCTAGATCCTGTGGAACTGGACTGAAGATCACTTGTCAGCTACCACATGGGTACTGGGAACAGAACCTGGGTCCTATGCAAATGCTCTTATCTTCTGAGCCCTCTCTCCAGGCACCTGCTTTTTGTTACAACTCTCAGCACTGCTGGATGGCTTGCCCCTTCTCACCTCAGCTTTCAGCAGCATTTGCCATTTCCAGCATATACACACTCACAGCACAGCCAATCTGAGCTACAAACATGGTCTCCCACGCCTTGGAACTGGGAAGAATAAACACAGTCATCCTGCCCACACAGGTGCCAGCCTAACTCCAGCTCACCACTGTCTGTTCTACTTGTGTCAACTCTATTCTGACCTCCCTGCCAGAGCATCTTCCTTTTCACACTCCAGAAGGATGAGGAGTCTCTAAGAACTGTCTGCTTGCTCTTTCTCTTATTTATATCAGTGATTTTTAACTGGGCACACATAGTCTTTTCACAATCTGACACATTCTTTGGGTCATCTTTCCCGAAAACCTCCCATACACTAGACAAAAGTCTCTAGAAATGTCAGAACCCTTGGATTCAAGAGTGACACCTCTGCCCTGCTCATTGTCACAACTGGGAGCAGACACTGAAAGCTTTCCTCTGGGTTTGAAGGTCCGTTTCTGTCCTTGCTAAACCCTGGTGCTTTTGAGCACATCTTCCCTCTCAAAGCCTCTTGGTCTCCTGGTTGCTGACGACAGGCTCACTGAGTGCCCTCCACCCGTGCCGGGCAGTATCCTCAAAGGACTGTAGACCTCAGAGGTGTTTGTGGGTACCCAAGAGCCAGGGACTGGACAGCAAGACCACCACACAAAACAAAGCTGGAGACACTGCCTTCTCTGAGCATCACAGAACAGTGTTTTACTCTGTTGAGGAATTGGCTCTGGCATGGGAGACTCCTGCATATCAGTTTTGATACCAACACCTCAGAAAGCCATATGCTAGCCCCATGTCCATCCATAGTACCTTGAAATGACTACAGTGAGAAGAGATTTTCCATTGAATTTGTGGCTAACTTTTCTGCCATTTCCCTAACCACTGTGCAATAAGCCTCATACATTAAGAAAAAAAAAGCCAGACAGATATACGGAATGCCTTAGAGACCAATGGAGCACAGACTGCTTCTCCATCCTAGGTGTACATTATACTGACCTGAAGAGAGATAGTTTGTAAAACACATCAGAGGAAACCTCATCCTAATTAACCTAGACTTTCTGGAGCTAGGGCTCCAGACACTAATATGTTTTAAAGCCTCCCAGGGCCCCTAATGCAGTCTGAGTGCTGCTGTGCACTGATGTTGACATACCACGTTCTCACTTTAAAAATCCCAGACACTATCAATATCCAGTTAGTGAAACACAGTCCATAGGAGAAGTACTTCTGATTTGTCTATGCTCATCCTAACATACAGATACAATCTCTATATTGACCTTTACCACTGTTTAAGTAAAACTTACATCCACCTAATATAAGTAAAGTTATAATCAGCAAAGAACATCTACATATTACCTCCATTCAAAGGACTATCTGAAAACAAGCCAACATCAAATAATCTAAATAACCAGGCAAACTCAAGGGGTGTTTAAAAACAACTCACCAGGAGCCAATAACCAAGAATGAAAGCAGAAAAAATTCCTAACAGCACTAACAAATGGGTTCTTTTCATAAGTAGAAATGTGAACCACGTCGTCATTGATGCCATAACTGCTAATAAACCAGTACTCCCGAGGCGAGGGCTTCTTTCTGTAGTGCAAATGTTTAACACGAGATCCACCCTCTTCCCGGTAGACAGCAGCGGCGTCAATAGACGCAGTGTCACACGGTAGGATCTGTAACAACCGCTCCCTTTACACCGTTCACCGAGGTTTTCTAAGGATAACGTTAAGTGCTTCAGCAGGTCACTTAGTCTGTTGACGAGCACGGTGCATTCAGGTATTCTGTGCTGTTTTCTGCTGTACAGAAAAATTTCAAAAATGAGAGCGAATACCATGCAAACCGAACCCACAGCTCAGTCCACATGTTCACCTACTCTGCATTTCAGTAAGTGATGTGGAATTCTGAGTCATCTGTGACAGGTCCACCTCAAAGCTACATTCTTGAGTCTCTCACAAACATTTCAGTTTCTGACCATCATGTGACTCAGGAATTCAACAAGCCTTACACTACCAAGTAGGATAAGAATGGTACAAGTGTTCGCTGTTTCAGAATAAGTTCCTGAACGTAGGAGCGCGGTCTCACTGCACCCTCAGCCCTCGCCTCAGGCCTTGGTTAGTAAACACTAGTACATCATGTAGTGTTCCTCTTCCGCAGTAGAAAGTTAACATATATAAACCAGACACACATGGACTGTATCTAGATAATCAAAACATTTAAGAGGAAAACCAACTAAAGCCTTATAGGTGAGTATAAAATGCTAACCAGACTATGAAATAGGCGGCTTCTAAATACCAAGCCAAACAACCACATAATCCAGTTACTACATGTAAAAAGAACGTTTTATTTAAAAAGTACCTTTTGTGGTCTAGTTGATTTTTTTTTTATTTTTTTGGACAGAATATCTGTTTATTGTAGGATTCTAGCTCCTGTTTGCTCAGGACAAATATTCCTGAGCAAGTTGTACCACGGAATTCTGTCTCCACCTGAGCAGCCGTGATGACACAACATGCCACAGGCTCCTGTCCTCCGTGGTTCCCTGACATACCCGGTGACCTATGGACTGTGAAGAAAGCACCGCACAATACTGCCTTGAAATCTGTGTTCTGTTCAGAGGTTGGAAAATGTCCCAAGAAAACATTTTTAACTCCCTATTGAAAATTGTATGAAAATTGTAGACTTAAGATTTTTGTTTCATTTGGTTAAAAAAAATTAAAGTACTAATCTATTAGCAAATGAGAATCTATCAGAGGAAACAAACACCAGTGATAATCAGATATTTTGTTTTGATAATGGGATCTGTGTGGTTTTTCTTATTTCTTGTAATAAACATACATTTTTAAAAAGGTTTATTTACTTTTTATTTATATGAGTACAGCAGTCTTCAGACACACACTAGAAGAATGCATCGGATCCCATTACAGATGGCTGTGAGCCACCATGTGGTTGCTGGGAATTGAACTCAGGACTTCTGGAAGAGCAGTCAGTGCTCTTAACTGCAGAGCCATCTCTCCAGCCCCAAACATACATTTTTTAAAACCATGTAATGACTGCATAAGTATCTTTAAAAGCGGAACTTAAGCTTACCTCTGCTCCATTCAGATGTATCATTTGTACATAATTAAAGAATGGTTAATAAGAGCCAGTTATTCCTCCATCTCCACCTGTGTCAGGCTCCTTATGCCCCAGAGCAAGGTCAATCCTACTCCATCTCCTGCAGGGCTGGGACATTGGAGACCAGAAGTACAGAGGATGTACAAAAGCTCTGAGCTGGCTGAGGAGCTCACTTCCCCACATACTCCACAGCCTGTTCTACAGGCACTCTGGAACTCCAGGCACCCCATTCCCTTGCTTCCCAAGTTTCTACTCATCTGCTAAGATCCACTCTTCCTCTTTGGGCAGACACATGACAGAACTGAGACAAGAACTGAGTTCCAACTAGCTCTGAGTCAGACAGTCTTTTAGTTTACCTTTGTGCCTCAGTTTTCCTTTGTGCCCTAAATTGACAATTCCAAGTCCAGCTTCTCAGCCAAAATCCAAGCCCTAATTCACTGGCTGTGGCATAGACCTGGTGTCCCGAGGGTATCAACCATCACTTAGAGTCTGTAAGAAATGCAGCTCACATTGCACCCACCCCTACCACACTGTCAGAATCTGCATACTTACAGGATCCCCAGGTGACCTCGCACTCTAAGATTTAAAAACACCAGTCTGATGCAGAAAGGTCACAGTGTTAGCCTCCCTGAATCTGCATGCCAGACTGATGGCACTTTCTTACTGAGTTGTCTTACCCACTCTCCTTCAAGCTCCCCCTCCCCACCACACATGCACAGTCTGTGGAAAGCGCAGCCTCATCACACTGAGGACACTATCACAGCTTCTGGAATGACAAACACTGTTCCCACAGGCCAAGATAGCTCATCTCCCCCTCTGTACTCCTGGGAAAGTAGCTACGGTCCCTAGAAAATAGCAGTTATAAGGATGACATGTGCATCTGTAATTGTGAATAAACCTCTTTCTAATTGTAGCTGAGAGAATTCAGAAAGTTGTCCCCGGTAACTGTCAGGGGCATAGGTGAGGGTACAGAGAGAATCTTTTCTTTTCTTTTCCCTCTGTCCACTGGCCTGCATTTCCCCATCACTGTATTGACTTTAAAATGCCAAAAAAGCATCCTTCCCCAGGAGAATGCCAGGCAGGTCCAGTCTCTGTCTATGTGGACCTGCTTTGCACCTACCATACTAAAGAAAGCATAAATGCTTTAGAGTACTCCTGTGCCTTCCATGATTAAATGATATTATGGGAAACCTGCTGAATAATTCATAGGATTTCAACAGTAAAATCATTGAAAAGTCAAACACAGTTCTCTAGACACGTCACTGCAAACATTTTACTTAACATGCAAACATTTTTGTTTTTTTAAGAATTAGTATTAAAGTCTGAGCTGTGATATTCTAAGTTTAAACATTAAAACCTATGAACTAAGAAGTCAATAACTAGATATTTGATGACTCTCGCTACTGGACCTGATCTACGCAGCCTGTAAAGTCTTCGTAAGCCTGCCAAGCTGAGGGCGGTTACCTGTGAATTTTACAAACCACTCTTCACTAAGCCACCACGACATTATTCTCACATTTCCCACAAAATATCACCTGCAAGTTCTTTTTAAAATCCTAACTAAATTTTAACTTATTACATGATATAATTTTCCACTGTGTACACATGCCATACACATATCACGTACAGATACCGTCATACCCGTATCATAAACCCACCGATGGCATTTGGGCCACATTCACCGTTTTGGCTATAGTATGAAGTACTGCTCTGAGCATGGGTGTACCTGACACCTTGCTTTTAGTTATTTCAGGTGTATACTCAGAAATGAATTGTTACATTAGGATGTGGTTTTTAATTTTCTAATAACTGCCCTATTCTTTCTAAAGCATTAAAAAAATGACACAAATGATGCCATTGATAAACCCTGAAGACATTATGGGTCTAATATTGAAGACATTTAATATTACTCGGTTGTACACTTAAAGATGGCTAAAAGGTCAAATCATACGCTATGTGATTTTGCCATTTTATCTTCCTTAAGGCAAACAAATTTGTCAGGAAGAAAAATAACTTGGGTTATTTCTAGGTATAAAGCAAATGCTATATTTTATGTGTAAGTATCACCTCTGATGTCAGGAGATAAGATAAATGTAAAACTCTAACTAGGATTCTCGTGGACCATGAGCATCCTTCATGTAGACAGCTTAACAGAGCAGAAGGGACCGAGCGTACCTGAATAAATGAAGCGCAGAATGTCTGATAAACAGGAGCAGAAGAGGGCGTCCTTAACGATGACAGGCAATGGTGGGTTGCTGGGGGATTCCTGGCTAGCACCTGGAAGCACAGCATCTCTGTTTATGGCAAAGAGATCCTGGGTGGTTCGGATGATACTGGAATCCTGAATGTCGGTAGGACTCTTCACATTGAAAAGCAGCATGAAAACGTGGCTTACAGAGCAGAGAACGATCCTGTGGGCTTCCACGACGCCGGTCACTTCCGGGTGGTAAAAGACCACGTCCACACACTGGCAGCAGAGCAGCAAGTTATTCAAGTCGGAGTGATAGTGTGATGCTTCAGCTTTCAAGACAGGCATCTTTTCTGTTTCAGAGGGAAAATTGAAATAATAACTCATTTTTTACTCCTATAGCCCCAATAATTAAAAATAAGTAATCTTTAAAAATGAGGGGAAATTCTACAAAGTACCAATACTTGCCCTTTTTGTTTTCCTACAAACCAATGATTTTGTACAACTTAACCTCTGCATATATGAACTAGTTCATCAGGGATTACTGAAGCACATTTTATAGAACACTGCAGGGGTTAGGCCGCTGTGGCTCTGAAAATATTTAACATTATACCTGAGCATTGACTTATTAATCGTAATAGGTAAGAGATTAACAATAATAGTACAATTTCATCTAGTTTTCAGTTCATATTAAAATTTCACCAAGTGTTCCAAGGTTGGTTTCAGATGCTTTACTGAACAGCATCCAATCAGGATTTACGTATGGCTGTTAGGATCTCAGCAGTTCTCTACCACATGCTAAAAGTCTAGAGGCTCAAGCGCTGAATCAGAATTTCTCACAAGTGTGGTTTAACTGCCTTAGTGAGGCTGAAAGGGTCCCAGCCCTTGTTCCAGATGGGCCCTGAGCATGCTCAAATTTAAAAGCAATTTCTCCAAGTTCTGTGACTTGTAAGAGTGTGTTCTAACGCCACCACACCTGGTTGTTCAAGCTGAGGAGGGCGAATCCCATGGAAGGAGCTGGTCATTTTCCTTTTCTTCATTTTTTCACTTGTCTTCTGATTTAATGCTTGAATCATAAAATACTCCAACTAAACATGAATCAAATCAGAATTAGAAGTCCAACATGATTATTTGTGTTCCAAACCACACTTGCAAATGATTTCAATGTCAGCACCAATACTAGCAAATGTATAAATAAATTTTTATGTATTTTTATATTTTATATAAAATTTATTATAGTTATATAATGCTAAAATAATCTTCAGTATTAAAAATAAATATATTTAGGAGGATTGATTTACTTTGTTCCAGCACAGGTACACTCACTTAAGAAAAAAGTTATTTTCTTGAATAATCAAAAAAGCAACACACACACTGTAGCACCATGGCTACAGCAGCTCCGTCAGTGGGAAGCAGTGTAGTAAATACTGTGACACTCGAGCAGTGGTAGATATGGTCAGACCTGTCCACAGGTGCTCCCATCTGCTAGCAACTGCATTTGTTTCTCTTCAACACATTGTTCTTTACAAATTAAGATTCTCCTCAACACACACTAGCCTGGCTCCAGGCCTGTATATACCTCACAAGGTCTAGGTTTTGTGGAAGCACAAATAGATGTCATCTCCACAGCAAGATATTAAAATATTAGTCAATGAAGCAAACTTTGAGACACACAAAAAAATTCTATATTCCTGTTCTCCCAAATCTATCCTCATACAGGCATGTTCAGCCAGACTTAGCTTTAAATTCTCAAACTCCTCAGCGATACATGCAGTGTAGAATGGTCACCCTAAATCCTGGACCATAAGACCACCTCTCCTCTTGTCACCCCCACGCCCGAGAAATTCTCTGTGTACACGGGGATACCTCAAGTCTCAGCTGTTCCTGTCCCCCATTCCCTTTAGACAGTTCCTCCTTGGCTACCTCTCAGGTATAAGGGTCCCAGCAATGCAGCCCACCGTCGGGACGGCAGGCCCATGAAAGGGCCTGTACAGGCCAGGAAACAGACTTTTGATCAGTGGCCCAGTAATCTGAGTCATGTGTCTGGGAGCCTTGTCATAGTTCTGTCTAACAGAACTGTGTGTGCCAATGGAAAGCTAGAGAGCACTCTGAAATGTGAGCTGTATCTAACACTCAAGAAACTGAATCCATTTTGTTTTATTTCAATTAATTTAAAAATCTAAATAGCAATAGCCACATGTGAAAGCACATGTTCTACAAAGTGATTGTTATTTTCTACAGGTGGTCACATCATTTTGGATCCATTAACTTATGCCCTACGGGAAGGGGTACAACCAGATGGTGGGGCTCTCTAAACCCCAAAGGCAGGTATCCTCTTACGCAGGACTGAAAGGAATGCCCTATAACTCTTCATCCCTGACCAGAACACAAGGTTTTAAATGTTCTTTCACTTCAGTACTATCATCTCTACTTGTATTCTTGTAAATACCATAATCTCTTACCTCAAGATTTCAGTTACAAATTAATACTCAACAGTCTAGAGAGAGACCCGAGGAGATGGCTCAAGAAGAGGTAAGTACTGGCTGACCAAGTGTGAGGATGGCAAGGTAAGTCTGTAATCTCAGCATCCCTGCCGAGAGATGCGAAGTGCAAACAGGCTATCCTCAAAAGGTCCTGGGCCAGCTGGTGTGGTGTATGCGGTAGTGACAGCAAGACAGTCTATCTAAAACAAGGTGGAAAGTGTGGACCAACATCCAAGATTGTCTTCTGACCTCCACATGTATGCACAATGGCACATACAGGTGTATGAACGCACACACATGTGCATGGACACACACAGACACACACATCAAGATCATCTTGATTCTGTTTCACATTCTTACTAAGTATTAACATAAAGGAAACATCACTGTCTCTCTCCCAACTTGGACCATGTATCTCAGTCCTTTGCATGTGTCTCGTTGTAACCATACCATTAAACATTGGGAAGAAAGAGAAACATGGAAAGGAAAGAGAGAGGAGGGGTGATCCTAAGTATGTCAGGCTCCAGAAACTGCAATAGCCACCCAGGAGACTCTTATCCCAATAGAAACGAAACTAAATCCAACCCATGAAACAGCCATCAAAAAAATCATTAAAGAAAGACGATACACACGCACTCCACATAAATTACCTAAGTATCTCATGGAAATGCAGTCCTTGATCAAATTAAAATATTTCAAACTCACTGCAATAGAAATGGACTGAATGGTAGCTATTTATGTTTAATAGAAATCAGTATCACGTATATTTGTTAATTGTAGCCAGGTCAGTGAACTCTAGAGAATGAAAAGTCTATAGCCATCTGTGGTACTGTAATGTTTCAACACAAGCATATGTTAAGTCCAAAGATCTCACACTTAAGGTAGAGTTGTTTTAGGTGCTGACTTTCACTGATTATCAGATTTGTCTACTGAGAAGGGTTACTTCTTAGAGAGCTTGATAGTTTAAGACCAGTAAAATGTTAAATGATGCAAATATTCTCCAAAGACCTTATAATTCTTAGTATTAGCTATGGGATAGATA
>CM052716.1:69956013-69973798 GCA_028551405.1 Uromys caudimaculatus | reverse complement strand
TGTGTGTGCATATGTGTATGTGTTGTATTAGTGTGTGCGTGTGTGCATATGTGTATGTGTTGTATTAGTGTGTGCGTGTGTGCATATGTGTATGTGTTGTATTAGTGTGTGCGTGTGTGCATATGTGTATGTGTTGAGCCTTCTTTGAGAACTTGAACGCACTATCAATAGCTATTCTCGCTCTCACTACCTCTGGCTGTCACGGTGACTGCACTAACACTGTGACGTCTCTAATGGCAGGCTCTACAGCACTGTCTGTTCTGGATTCTCCCTTAAGCTTGCTGTTCAGGGAACTCTAATCTCCACGATGGTGGTCCCAATGCATTACCCAAGCGAGGAGACTTTACAGGCCTGGTTTGAACTTCTCCTCCTCTCGTTCACCTGACCCCTCTACCCTGACACAATACTTCTGAGATTTAGTTTTCCCACCTTGTGTTTTATTTTTTTCATTTCTGAGCCAACAATTCTGCCTGTAGGTAAGAGCTGTATGTTACAGTGACTAGCAACTGAAACTTTTTTATAGCTTTCTTTCTGAGATCCTAGCTGATTCCATTAAATATTAAGTTGACAGAGGCATTTCAAGCCTTAGCTATGCTCGATAGTTCAGGAGTTCAATGACAGCCTCGTTACATAGGGAAACTAAGGCCAAGCTAGGCTATGAGAGAGCCTGCATCCAAAAAGAAGAAAATGAAAGCAAAACAAAATAAACCAAAAAAACCAAGAGTGTGCCTTAATGACTCCTTTGCTTCCCCTTTGTACTGTTGCTTTCTTTGATGAGCCCCTCTGGCTTGTTCTTAATGATATTAGCCTTTTGTCCTTTTCAAAGCTCCCTTAAAATTTTTAGAGCTCTTGATTCAGGAATGAAAGACACACGCCAGCTAATTTTGATATACCTTGAGTAGTTAATGGTTGAGCACTTCTAAACCTCCCACAGCTAGCAAACACTCCCCTCCGGTATTCTTTTAAAATCTGTATTTCATCTCTGCTACCCTAGACTCAATCAGGGGAGTGGCCACTTTCCCGGATTCTTACATAACGGCATAACTTTAAGTCGGCTCTTTTCTTCTTCATCATGGCGAGTCTCCTCTTCTTCCTCTCTCCCTGGGTCCCTTGTCCACACAATCTAAAAGTCCCACATCTGTCTCCCTGCCCAGCCATTGGCTGTACAGGTTCAATATCCAGTACCCCCATGGCATCCAACAGCTGTCTATGACTCTAATTTTGGGCATGGGTTGAGGGAATCTGGTTACCTCTTCTGGTATAAACATGGATATACAGGCAAAACACACACATAAAATAAAAATTTTAAAAAAACTGAATGAATAAATACAAATTTTAAGCATTAAACTTGAATTTTGGTATCATCTTTTATTGCTATCCTCTCATCAAATTAGAACATCTGTATTTGGATAGTCTTTTTCCCCTAGATATATAACTACTTTCTTTCCCTAAGGGAGCTAGATCCAGATCCTTTCTCAACAGGAAGCACTCCAGGTCCCACAGGGCCTCTGCTGCTCCTGCTAAGGAAGGGCCTGTTAGAGGTTCTCCTTCAAGACATTCTGTATTACATAAGCTCCTGCCTCTTTTAGGACCACGTTTTGATCTGTGAAGTGGTACTCCACTCCTGAACCTAGGCCACAGCAGAAGCAGCATGCTGCAAGCACAAATGTATTTCGTGTCTCATTGAATTTTTTTGCCTTTGAGTCACAAAACATCCTTACTCAATGTAAAAATGGAGCTAGAGAGGTGGCTCAGTAGTTAAGAGCACTGCTGCTCTTGGAGAGGAACTGAGTTTAGTTCCCAGCACCCGAATCATTGTTCACAAATACCTATAGCTCCACGGATACAGGAGATCCGAAAACTTCTCTGGCCTCTGCGAGTACTAGGCACACCAATGGTGCACATACATATGCGTAGGCAAACATTCATACACGTGAAATATAAACAAATAAATCTTTCCCAGGCAAGATGATAAACACCTTTAATCTTAATATGAGGGAGGCATATGTAAATAGATCTATGTGTTCAAGGCCAGTCTCACTTGCATAGAGCATAGTTGCAGGATAGGCAGAGTTATGTATTACGATCTTATCTCAAACAAACAATTGAATAAAATAAGCATTAGCTCGCCAGCAGATGCATTTAAAGGTGTGTTTGCTATGTGTTTTGTTTCATGGATTTTGTTTGCTACTATGGAATCTGGCAAATTGTAAGGAGATTTGTTGAATTCTGGGGAGCCAGAAACCCTTTTGCATTAAGTGAAATCTAGCAAGAAATGGTATTTTTGTTGAACTGGCTAATAAGGAGCTAATTTTTTGTGGGTGAACTATATCAAAATAACCACCAGTAATTGCTGTCAGAATATTTGTCATGTTAGGGGCAAGTATTTTCATAGATGTTACCTAACTTTAGAGTTGCAAAAAAGTCTATGCTGAGCAGTAAGGTATGCAAAAACATAGAACCCTGGTATACCACAAGAGAGCAATAAAGCATAATAAAATGCAAATAAAACATTTTTTAGAAAGCAGAGTTGACTTTGCCTCCTGCTGTGTCAGCAAGCATTTCAGTCCTTGCTAGCTTTGCCTTAGTCTGTCCCCTCTCCTCACGACAGCCAGAGATTGTCTAGAGTAGTGGTTCTCACCTTCCTACTGCTGTGAACCTTTGATACAGTCCCTAGTGTTGTGGTGACCCCCAACCGTAAACTTGTTTTCATTGCTACTTCATAGCTGTAGTTTTTCTACTGTTATGACTCTCATATGCAAAGTATTTGATATGCGACCATCAATGGGTAGCAACCCACAGTTGAGAAAACACTGGTCTAGAGTAACTGACTACATACTGGACTCTGGGCTTAGGAGGCATTTCAGGACCAGTGTATTTTATTACTGTGCTATGCTCTAATAGATTACTCAGTTCTTTTATATTATCTCTGATTACGACAATAATTTGCTAATGATCCCTTCCATAGCCTCCAGGATTTTTATTGCAGAAAGTCAAATTGAGTTAAATGAAGTTGCTGTTCTAAGCAGTCAGTCTAGAAATGTCATGTGGAGAAGCCAGCTGGGTTGATGGGCTGACAAGATGACAGGATGACAGGGTGACAGGGTGACTGGATGACACAGTGACAGTATGACAGGTTGACAGGATGCAGGGGGACAAGATGACAGGATGACAGTATGATAGGGTGACAGGATGATACAGTGACAGGTTGACAGGATTCAGGGTGACAGGATGATAGGTTGATAGGGTGACAGGATGACAAGATGATAATATGACAGGGTGACAGGATGACAGGACAACAGGGTGACAGGATGACAGGGTGACAGGATGATGGTGACAGGGTGACAGGTTGAGAGTATGACAGGATGACAGGGTAAAAGAGTGACAAGGTGAGAGCATGACAGGATGACAAGATAACAGTATGACAGGGTGACAGGTTGAGAGTATGACAGAGTGACAGGATGAGGGGATGACAGGATGACACGGTGACAGGATGACAGGGTGACAGGATGATGGTGACAGGATGATAAGATGACAGTATGACAGGGTGACAGGGCAACAGGATGAGGTGATGACAGGATGACACGACAGGATCACAGGGTGACAGGATGACAGAGTGACAGGATGACAGGATGATGGTGACAGGGTGACAGGTTGAGAGTATGACAGACTGACAGGATGAGGGGATGACAGGATGACACAGTGACAGGATGACAGGGTGACAGGATGATGGTGACAGGGTGACAGGGTGAGAGTATGACAGGATGACAAGATAACAGTATGACAGGGTGACAGGATGAGGGGATGACAGTATGACAGGGTGACAGGATAATAAGATGACAGTATGACAGGGTGACAGGGCAAAAGGATGAGGGGATGACAGGATGAAACGACAGGATCACAGAGTGACAGGATGACAGAGTGACAGGGTGACAGGATGACAGAATGACAGGATGCAGAGTGACAGGGTGAGAGTATGACAGGGTGACAGGATGGCAGGATGACAGGATGGCAGGGTGAGAGGATGACAGTGACAGGGTGAGAGGATGACAGGGTGACAGGATGGCAGGGTGAGAAGATGACAGTGACAGGGTGAGAGGATGACAGTGACAGGGTGAGAGGATGACAGGATGACAGGATGATGGGATGGCAGGGTGAGAGGATGACAGTGACAGGGTGAGAGGATGACGGGATGACAGGATGACAGGATGACAGGGTGAGAGGATGACAGTGACAGGGTGACAGGATGGCAGGATGACAGGATGGCAGGGTGAGAGGATGACAGTGACAGGGTGAGAGTATGACAGGATGACAAGATAACAGTATGACAGGGTGACAGGATGAGGGGATGACAGAGTGACAGGGTGACAGGATGACAGGGTGACAGGATAATAAGATGACAGTATGACAGGGTGACAGGGCAACAGGATGAGGGGATGACAGGATGAAACGACAGGATCACAGGGTGACAGGATGACAGAATGACAGGATGCAGAGTGACAGGGTGAGAGTATGACAGGGTGACAGGATGGCAGGATGACAGGATGGCAGGGTGAGAAGATGACAGTGACAGGGTGAGAGGATGACAGGATAACAGGATGATGGGATAGCAAGATGATAGGATAGTGTTGCCTCAGTTAACTCACTTTTCTAAAAGCTCATTCCTCTGTGTTGCAAGTCCACAAACTCTTTTTATAAAGAAGCCCCAAATTGATCACAGAAGGAGGCAGAGGGGAGGGCACAAGAGGACACTGTGTGAACTGTAATGCTAATCATAACAGTCAGAGAGATTAACAAATTCTTCGCCCCTGTTATTGTCTTCAGTTCAGCAAACATTATTAAGTGCCAGGGTACATGTTAGTTTGATACTCCGGTATGTTGTGTATTACAACACCTTAACTATATTTGTAGCACCGCTGACTTGTACAAAAAATACTTTACTCAGAGCAAATTGCCTTAGGCCAATGTTTGCCTTGACCAGTGTTCTGAAGTTGTGTCTTCTGATGTCAGGTTAAACCATTTTGGGGAGACTACATACTCTCTGCCTGACAGCATTAGACAAGATGGTCTCCAGTAGTCATGGTCACAACCCACTCTCTGGTTCTTTCAAGGAAGCTATACCTCTCCAAATACGTACACAGATGATCATATGCAAGGCACTTGTTTTCTGCTATAAGATTCTCATATTAAGGAGTAACATAAACATTTAGACTCCTTTTAACATCCTCTCCAGCAATCTGGGCAGATAAGTCACCACTACTGCCCATTACGAATGTCAAGGTGTTTCTAATGCAAACTTGTGAAAAACTATAGACAGTTGAGCCTAGTATGCCTAATTTTGTCATGTTAGTAGTATACTATGTAACTTACCCTTCTGTAACATCAGTCATCAGGTCAGCCCATGCTTTTGCCTGCTGCCAACCTTTTTTCAGGCTACCTTCTGGAATTTTGTTTGGGCCAGATGGAGAAAGCAGACCTTTCTTCTGTTCTTCTGATTTACCACACACTTCCCACTTCTCTTCTGTTGCTCTCCGCTGACTGACCCCTCAGCAGTCATACTCCCCCCCCCCGAGTCATTAGCGCACCCCCCCCCCAGCATGCAGTGTTCCCTAAATGCCCAGCATCTGCCTTTCTTTCTCAAACTCAAATGTGTCCACTTCAACTCACATCTCACATCTTAGCTCTTAGATCTTTGGTGACCTTCACCACCCCTCTACTTTATCCATATATGACCAGACCTCAGACATCGTTACCAGCTGCAACAGCTCCACATCTGTAATGTCCATTGTCTTAGTCACTTGTCATGCTCTGTTTAAGCCAAGAAACTGAGCGTAGAGATGAGATTGCCTACAGTCCCTTCGGACTCAATCATGTTTAACATGTCGTCCAAGACCCCGTGCTGAGGATGGCCTGCAACACCATCCTCTAGCCTGTGAGAAGGAAAAAGCAGAGCTGAAAAATAGCACAGTAGTAAACATACCATTTCCTCGAGAACAGAGGGGAGTGAATTGGGTTTTTAAATTATATTTAAGTAAAAACACGTGTCCTTGAACACGGCTCAGAGGTAAATGACTTGAAGGCTCCTTTCCAAAGCAAAAGTCTCAGCTACTGCCATCCCATGACATAAAAATACACATGGTGGGAAGGGTAATTGCAAGTCTCACCCAGGAGAAGCCATTCTGCCTGGGAAGCTCTATGCAGAACAGAGATTCCGGTTGATGGCTTTATTTTCAGTTTCTCCAGACCGCTTTGAAGGGATGATGTCAGTGTTTGGTCTGATGCTCTGCTGTTTACTGCTTTATTCTTGGACTCTTGCTTGCTATATTCTTAATAAACTTGCTTGTTCAAAATCAAAAGCACACCTGGAGGACCGGTCTCTGTACGTACATCTAAGACTGTATTCATCATTCACGTACTACCTGCTCACCTTCTCACAAGATGTCCGAACTCTGAACCTTCCTTCTCTCCCCCTCCTTGCTAGCCTTTGTTCTTTGCTTCTTCGCTATGCACCATTTGTCACATCCTCACGGTCTCACTTTATTTCCTTCTTCCCATCCTAATCTAAACCTGGGTCCATGCAGGTGTCTGACTTTTCACATCTGGGCTGTAAAGCACTGTGTATCTTAGCTACTTTTCTGTTGCTATGATAAAGCCCCAGGACCAAAACAACTTATAAAAAAAGTTTACTGGGGGGTTCATTACAGTTCGAGAGGGTTAGAGTTCATGATCATCATGTCAGAGAGCATGGCGGCAGGCAGGCAGGCAGGCATAGCACTGGCACAGTAACTGAGAGCTCATATCTGATCCACAAGCATAAGTGGGGGGGAGGGTAGGAAATGACCTAAGCTTTTGAAAATTCAAAGCTCACCTCCAGTGACACACCTCCTCCAACAAGGCCACACCTCCTAATCCTTCACAATGATATCCAACAACTGGGGACCATGTATTAAAACATATGAGCCTATGGGGGCCATTCTCATTCAAACACCATAGTGCAAAAAAGAAATCATAATTTGTATGTATTGATGGCATGGTCCTTAACTTCAGTGTCGGGTGGTAGTGACCTGGTAATCAAAGTAAGCGTTTGCTCTTAGATGCAGAACAGACTTCTCCTTTTCCCATCTCTAACTTTGACATTTCTTTATTGACTTTCATATTCTGTGCAGCAGAGCAGAAGGAAGCATCAGCTGAGGACTCCCCTATGCCTCTCTGTCACCAAAGAGCAAATTTACATGTAGCTAATCCTCCTACAGTCACGATGCAGTGTGAGTCCTCCTGTAGGTTAGGTGAGAGTTCTCTGAATGTCTATATGAAAAAGGTTAGCCCAGGGTCATATTAGTACTATATAGAAAGTATTAGGAGGTGCTGTGGATCTTTGAGGTGGGAATCTTAAGGAAACACTTTCCCTCTAGAAACAACAGGACTGGTACACATGTGACCTCACGGAGACTGTGGCAGAGTCCCAGTGCTGAGAGGGAGAAGTAGCCACTGGCTCCCAGCCCTAATCAAGGAGCTATCTGCAATTGATACCTGTTGACAAAGGAACATTAGCTTTCTCCACTCAGGTCTCACCTGCTGTATTAATCACACCTTAAGTCAGGCTCCACACTCCGGAGTAGTTGACCAACACAAACATAACCCAATGGTATTTTGAATTTTTCTGTCTCATTTTGCTTTGCTTGGGTTTTTTTTCCTTGTCATATTGATCTTTTGCTTGTATATTTTTGTTTCTGCTCTCTCTCTCTCTCTCTCTCTCTCTCTCTCTGCGTGTGTGTGTGTGTGTGTGTGTGTGTGTGTGTGTGTGTGTGTGTGTTGTTTCCTTCTTGTTGTTGTTTGTTTTCATTCATTTGCTTTTGGAAGAGAGAGAAGAGGTGTGGAGTTGGATTGTGGGCAGGTGGGACGATCTGGGGGAACTGATAGAGGGGGAAAAGTATGATCAGAATATATTTTGTTTTCAATAAGAAGTAGGAAAGAACAGAGGTGGGAATTGATCTATGTGACAGTCTTAGGTATTTGGGAGGATACTCTCAAAGGCCAGTTTTGGAACCCAGCCTCTCTATCTCCGTTTTAGGCTTATGATCTGACTATATAATTTGGCGTGCTCTCCCACTGTGTGCACTTGCCATTCTTACCAGGGGCTAATAAGTAATGTCTACTGACTTGGGATTTAGCCTGAAAACTGTGAGTTAACTGTATACACCATCACAATCACCTTCTTTACTTCCTAAGTATCCTGTTTCTGATTTTATTGTAGTACAAAGCTGACTAGTGCAAATCTCTTCTGATATATCACTTGATCTTGTGTGCTTTTCCTTTTGTGGTTGGAGGAACTGCATGCTATGTTCTATTCTCCTGGATAGGTAACAGTTACCTCTCAAATCTCCTCTCAGCATATCAACACTGGTGCTATGGGTTGGAATGCATATGCTCCCCAAAGGTTCATGTCCTAATTACAGAGATCAGATCACTCGGATCATTGAAGAAGTTATGGGGTGATGGTCTCTTCTCCCCATATTTGCTCTGACTATGGTTGATGCCATTTTCCATCTACTTCAGGGTCCTCACCAGAGTTCAGTCAGTGCTGGGACATTGTCCTTAAATCATTAGAACTGTATGCAGTCAGTGTTAGTCAGAGTTCTGTAGAACAGAACTAATAGAATGAATATATATTAAAAGAGGATTTCTTAGATGGCCTTACACCACATAGTATAGGTAGTCCAACAATGATAATCTTTACAGTGAAGAAGCTATGAACCCATTAGGGGTTCAGTTCAGAAGACTGAAACTCAGAAGTCCCAACTGAGGGCCTGGAGGAGTCCTGAAGAGTTCCTCGTCTTTGCTTCATGTAAGAAGGCTGAAGAAGCTGTGTTCTGGTGTTAGTAAAGGATGTCAAAGATGCAGCAGCAGCAGGAACACCGTCACTGCCATAAATGAACTTCCCAGCAGGAGCAGGGGCTGAGAAGCAGGAGATATCAAAAGCTTTCCCCTAAGACTTCCTTGTATCCAGGCTGGCACCAGAAGGGGCTCCCCACACTTAGGACAGGTTCCATTTCAGTCAACCTAATCAAGAAACTTCTCACAAGCATCTCCAGGGGCTTGTCTCATGTAATTCTAGAGCCTGTCAAGCTGACATAGTCAATACTGACTGTCACACACAATTTCTTTTATAAATATTTACCCTGCCTTAAGTATTCAGTTATCATCATCAAAAGCCAAGTAATATACCAATCTCTGGCTATTATTCTTTCCCTTCTGTTTGAGTAGAAGCAACTTTAAATAAAAGAAAAACAAAATACCTTTCAGTTCAGAGATATTTATTTCTTTCACTTGCCAAGATGTTCACACTTTCCCACCACATGTTTTCGGCATTTTAAATGTTCTAAATGCTATAAACTTGCTCACATGAAAAATTATTAAAACTGAAAATTAAAATTCTATAAGAATTCCTACTATTCAACATTGATTTCATCCATAAAATTATATATTAGTATATAGTTTAATGAATAATTATCATGCCTATCATTTAGATCAAGGAAATAAATAACTCTATCCTCCTCTACATCCTTCCTAAGTGGACTTTACCATCCTTCTAGAGGTGACCACCATCCTGAGGTCATGATAAGGTCTGTCTTTGTTCCTCCTCCTTCTCTGCTCCACCCTGCTCTGTGGGCTTGGAGTCTAGGTTTGCAGGACTCATATGTACTTGCTCTGGCCTGGGCTTCCAGTGAATTCAGTTGATGTAGCCCTCAGAAGGAGCTAACTGAAATGGGAAACTTTTCATCCCTCATTACCTTCCTTAAAGAGTCTCCAGAGGTCAGCTGATTGACTTTGTCATGAACTGATACAGTCAGGGGGTTCCCAGTAAAAAGAACCATACCTAAGTGTATGAGGGAGAGAAAAAGATTGTTTAAAGATACTGGGCCATAAAATTGAAGACTTGTTGAGCCCAGACCATAGAGAAGCATAGCAGGAAGTGTGGCAGCATATAGGCAGACATGATGCTGAAGAGGAGCTCCGAGTTCTACATCTGCATCTGCAGGCAGGGAGCTACTGAGCCTGACTTGAGCTTCTGAAACCTCAAAGCCCACCACAGTGATGACACACTTCTTCCAACAAGGCAATACCTCAACAAGGCTACACCTACTGATCCTTTCAAATAATGTGACTCCGTGGGAGCCTTTTGGGGTCATTTTCACTCAAACTATCACACTCCACTCCCTGGTCCCCATAGGCTTATAGCCACATCATAATGCAAAAAGCATTTAGTCTAACTTTAAATGTCTCCATAGTCTCACAGTCTCAACACAAGTCCACAGTTCAAAGTCTCTGATATTCATGATAATCGCTTAACTTTAACTTCATGTAAAATCAAAACGAAAAGAGCAGATTGGTTACTTCCAGCATATCATGGCACAGGATATATGTTACCATTCCAAAGGAAAGGAAAGAGAATGAGGAAATATTGGACCAAAGCAAGACTGAAAACCAGCTTGGTGAACCCCAAACTTTGCATATTCATGTCTGATGTCAAAGCACTCTTCAGATAGCCAACCCTTCAGCTTTGTTGGCTGAAACACACTTCTCTTAGGCTGGTTCCACACCTGGTGTGCAGCTTCCCTCGACAGGTATCCCATGGCTCTGGCATCTCCAACAGCTCTAAAAATTGGGTTCTCCAAGAAAATCTAGACTTCATCTTCATAACCTCATTCATTGGCTTCTCTAGGTCTCCATTACAGGGACACCCCTGCCACATACATGGCCTTTCCTTAGGTGTAGAGGGAGATTCCATAACCCCTTTCTTCTATCCTTGGCTCTAAAGCCAGAACCACATGATCAAAGCTGGCAAGTACTACTCCTTGCTAGGGCTTGAACATGGCCCATTTGTTCAATTACATCTGCATGAATGGCCATGATCAGTAAAACAGGTGATAACAAATACTGGGTTAGATGCTGGAATGGGGGTACTGTTGGTGGGAGTGAAAATGGGTGTAGCCACAATGGAAATCGGTGTGTCATTTTCTCAGAAAGCTAGAGCTAGTTTCACTATAGCATTCAGCAATACTACTCTGGACATATTTCCAAAAAACTCCACAGTGTACTAAAGAGACACTTGCACATCCATGTTCATTGCTACTATGTTCACAATAGCCAGAAAATGGCAACAGCCTAGATGCCATCAACAGATGAGTGGATAATGAAAATGTGGTTCATGCACACAACAGATTATTACTCAGCTCTTAAGAAAAATAAAAATTGCCAGTAAATGGCTAGAGTTGGAAATAATCATTCTTAATGAGGCCACTTAGACCCAGAAAAACTTCATGCTTTTCCTCGTTTGTGGATGTTGGCTGTGAATCTTTAGGTGTGTGTGCATTTAAATTGGAGTGCTCATAGAAGACAAGAAACTAATAAGGGGCTGGGGATATTTTAAGGAAAGGTGGATAGAGTTCAGATAGTGTGAAGAGGCAAAGAGGCGTGATGGAACAGGAGCGGCTCAGTGGGAAGTCGGGGAAGAGGAGAGAAGGTAGAAGAAATAACTAACACTACAAGCTCTGAGGTTCCATATGGACATCCACTACCATAGAACCTTCCTAATGCACATGCACATATATAAAAGGGGTTCAAACACATTACCCTAGAGCAGGAAAACAGTGCCTGCCCCAGACATCAGAGGCTATAAAGTTAAAAGCCCAATGTCAGGTATGAGTCACTTCTTTTTAAATTGTTGGTCAGTGGAATCCTATAGGCCACCTTCCCAAACATTACAGGTTATTGCCAACACTCTTGTCTACTTGCCTTCCAATACTTGACAGTAAGAGCCTATGGCTGAATGAATATGCCACATATCTGAGTTGTAGGACATGGAGAAGCAAACCTGTACTGAGCTTTCACAACGCTGGAAAGTTCTATATGCACTATCAGGGCAAAAAAGTAATGAACTATTCCACCCAGTTGTGAACCTGGGGAGCTACAGCAATAACTGATCTGGCAAGGTGTGCTCACGTGTGAAATAGTGGTGTGAACGTTATGGGAGGGACCAGCGTCTTTCAGATTACACTGAAGCCGCTACACAAGATGGGACACATGCCTTACACAGTTAACTACACCAAAAGCGTACGGCTAGCTAGGTCATAGCCTAGAAGAGAACATAGCACTGAATGGCCCCATAAGTCCTTGTCATTACACCCATAGATCAGTATATGTATCAGCCTTCATCAGAGAAGCTTCCGTCCTTTACAGGAGATGATAAGAGACTGTGAGGTGCTCATCTCTAAATCTGCATCACAACGCTTCCTGCAAGATTTGGGGATCACGTTGGAAGAGGGGCTGGAAAGATTGGAAGAGCCAGAGGACGTAGATGCTGGCAGCCAGTGGTATTCTGGAGCTATGACACTGTGGGTGTGCATGAGCCTATATACTAGGTGGGACGGTGCACAAGACTTGTACAAGATCAAGCCAGTTAAAAATCTCAGCAAGCACGATGGAGGAAATGAGAGAGCTCCGCTCTTATGAGATCTAGGTTGGTGGCTGCTAGGGGAAGGAAAGTCAGTGTTCTCCAGAGGTGAAGTTCCTGAGAGGCTGCCCACGTTCCAATAGATTCTCCCATTGGACTCAGGAGATTTGAGGCAAGAAAAGGAAAGGGGGGAGGGAGAGAGAGAGACAGAGTGTGAAATGGGGGGGGATGTATAGGCAGTAGGTAAAGAGTTGGTGGGGAGGAGTCCATTAGATCCAAACACATCATATGCCTGTGTGGATATTAAATAAAATATTTTTAAATGATAAATAAAAATGAGGAGTTTGTAATATTTCATTTTGTTTTGCTATGCTAGGGGCAGAACCCAGGGCTTCACCAGTGAAAAACATGTTCTACCTCCAGCCAACAGACATTTTGTAAACAACAAAAGTAATTGCTGGTGAAGGGTTAATTTAATACAGATGATGCTTTATAACAAATGTTGAAGAAGTAAATTAAGTATGTAATACAACACAGCACAGTAATTAGTGCTCCACAGTGGGGGCTCTCTATTGAGAAACAGGGAGATTGTGGCTGACCATGTTCCAAAGGCCTACATTTTTAGTCAGACAGCCATGGTTTGTATTTTCTTTCTGTCCCCTTAGCTGGGGAAGACAGGTAGAAGGCTAACACCTGTGCACATAAGTAAAGGGCTTGCCTCCAGGAGGGACCCTGGGACTGACCAGCAAGCAGTGGCCAGTTTGTATTCTAGCGCTTGGATGCTTGAGATGGGATTCTTATTCTGACAAATGAGAACAAATCCACTCTAAATCTTCAGAAGGAGGGAGATTCTCTGTTAAAATGCTGACAATACCATAAAATGGAAGTATTTTTTCTTTACCATTATGGTTTTTTTTTTTAAATCAGACCTTTTTAAAAAATTTTATTTATTTTGTGTATATGAGTACACTGTAGCTGTGTTCAGATACACCAGAAGAGGGCATCGGATCCCATTACAGACAGTTATGAGCCACCGTGTGGTTGCTGGGAATTGAACTCAGGTCCTCTGGAAGAGCAGTCAGTGCTCTTAACTACTGAGCCATCTTTCCAGCCCTACAATTATGTTTTAAAATGTGCTAATTTTATTATGCCATGCCTTTTATCTCTTAGAAAGATGTGGGCCTCTTTCTTTTTTCTTCTGCCTATTGAATCTGTTGACTCAAAGCAAATACTATGTGTTTCTAAGTTTTCCCTTGAGAGAATCATGCTATCATGATATAGAATTATTAGCATAATTTAAAATGGTACAGCTACTAAAAATCTTTTAAGGATTTAAATATATTTCATGAGGTGGTTTGAATGAGACTTTTTCCTCCCACCCATAGCCCATATATTTACATATTTGGTCACCAGTTGATGAACTGTTTAGGAAGGATTAGGAGGTGTGGCCTTGTTGGAGAAGATATGTCACTGGAAGTGGGCTTTGAGGTTTCAAAAGCCCAAACTCCCCCATCTCTCTGCCTGCTGCCTGAGGAAGTAAAGCTCTCAGCTACTGCTCCAGCACCATGCCTCTCTGCTTCCTGCCATGATGATTATGGACTAATCCTCTAAAACTGTAAGCAAGGCACCAATTAAATGCTTTCTTTCATTAGAGTTGCCTTGGTCATGATGTCATTTCAAGCAACAGAATATTAACTATTACCTCATGGGATTAGCAAGATGGCTTAGTAGATAAAGATGCTTGTTGCTAAACTATGACCTGAGTTCTGTCTCTAGCACCAACAATGTGGAAGGAAAAACCTTCTGATCTACACACACACTCAGTGTGGCATGCGTGTACACACACACACACACACACACACACAC
The DNA here is from genome assembly GCA_028551405.1 of Uromys caudimaculatus. Taxonomy (NCBI): domain Eukaryota; kingdom Metazoa; phylum Chordata; class Mammalia; order Rodentia; family Muridae; genus Uromys; species Uromys caudimaculatus. Next base: position 69,959,478 of record CM052716.1, on the reverse strand, counting down.
ACACCCCTATAAAAAGTCATATCATAAGTGCTTCAATCTGCTCTTTGTCTTGTCCTTGAACATTAATGAATTAGAACTCTAGCTTTACTCTGGCTGTTTGTTTTCATCGATGTGTAAAAGCATGCAACATGTCAAGCTATGAATGTTACTATTGTTCAAAGTATATAGCTCAGGCGAGCTTCACAAAGTAGCACTTTCTTAGCCCCAAAATATTTACTCACATTTATCTGACTCATGGGAATCTTCTAACACACTTTCAAGCAAAAAAAAAAAAAACCAAACAAACAACAAAAAAAACAACAACAAAACAAATAAAAAACCAACAACAACAACAAAAAAAAAACCTCTTATAATTTTAATGGATTACAGATTTTTGGGAGAGAACCTAGTTTACAAATACTTGGCAGCTAGCCCAGTATTATTTTTTCTCTACACAGAAGATGCTTCTTTGCCTGGCTCACAAGGGAGCTTATACATCTTGACTTAATTCAACTGGAATTAAGCTCATGGCTAAATGATGAATGCTGCCAAAACAGTAATGTTTTGTTTAGTTATTAAAAATAATGGGGCAACATTTTCATTAAAGCACAGAACTTACTTTTGTTAGGGCAGTTAGTAATTGATTTCTTCTCCTATGGCCTAAAGTTTGCAAGACCATTGAGGAAGCAGCCACCTGTGGCATGATGTTAAGACTTCCAGGGTGTTATTTACTACAACGAAACAAGGGTCTCTTGTACCTCCCAGGTCACTGGCCTATTAAGGCAAAAGACTGACCCTAACTCAAAATACTGTTGCAGTTGCCACATGTTTCTACTTTATGCCAAGGCGTTGAGGGACCTGGAAGTTATCGTTTGGGAATCGTTGACCATCAGGGTTAGAAAGAACTTTAAACATTGCACGTTTCGTTGTGCTGATAACATTGGGAGTAGTAAACACAGGAGCAAAGTCTCAGAAAATTATGGATCAATACATTCAGTCAAAGAATGGCTTTTGCTACAATTGACTTTTGTAGTATGAAATAATATTAGTGAAATACAAAAATATTTTAATCAGTTACAGTTTTGAAGGTTATTTCAATAAGGCATCTAAGTGAACAAAATGTATAAAATCCATTGAAAAAGAAATATAGTCTTGTCAGTTGACTTTAGTTCTCTGAAAGGCAAATCAATGTTCTATCAATTGAGCTTCTAACAACATGCTAACAAGAAGCCAAGAAGCATTTTATGAGGTTGTAGTAGCTATGGTAACAGTAATTTGTAATTAAATACAAATGTAAACATGCAAATGACAAACAATTGGTAATGTTTAAGACATTAAGTTTCTAAGAATTGCAATACTAGTTATGCTTAGTAAAACTTAATGCATTTATATCTCATGATTTTTTAAAAAGTTCCTGTGATATGGCTTCTCTATGAGACATAAGTAACTAGAATGAAAAAATTATTTTAATGAATGAGGATGAAAAGTTACATAACTCTAGATGTGTGAGAGCATGGTATTGAATGACACACACACTCCCACAAATAAGTGCACATAGATCTGCTTGGAACCTCAGTGAACTTAGTGGTTCACACCGACATCATGGTTCAGGGTTTGCTGCTGTACTGTGGCTTATAAGATGTCAGTATTGGGAAAAACTGGGTCAAGAGTAATTAAGATCTTGGCTACTTTTGCAATTTCCTGTGGGTCTGTAATTAAGACAAAGCTTGAAAATATGAATAGCTGCTATGGAGCATCATTGTGCTAATTAAATATTTGTGAGCTACAGTTAGAATTAAATGAAATTAGATTTATATAAACATGTCCCTGATTTCCATCCTTTTTATTAAGTCTTGGAAATCCATAAATTTTGTCTTTCAAGTATTCTCCACAAAACAAAACGAAAAACAAACAAACAACAACAACAAAAACTGATAAAAGTACGTGGTATCAGGGGCCAATTCTATGCTGAAAACTCCAATCTTCCCATCAATCTCTGATGCCCCATTCAGACTTCAGTAAGTTGTTTGCACTGGAACCCTACAAGAAATCTGACCCCAACTCGGGTTTTGAGAACTACTGGCGAATGAAGAGTAAATGAATGAATGTGCTTTCAAATATCTAAAGGATTTTCAGTGCCAGAAACTATCTCTTCCCACCATTCTCACCCACTTACCTTCTTTGTCATGCCGTATCTCCATTTCTACCATTCTCCCAGCAAAGCTTCCCAGCTCCAAACTGCTTTTCAATACTTAATTTCCTTACTTCACTCACATGTGCACACATCTATTTTTATTGTTGTTTATTTTCTTCTCCTATCCCTCATATTTGTCCTTCTAACTCATTTGTATAAATGCCATTTCATTTTATTTTGTTACTCAGTGTGTCTTGACTCAGCTGGTTTTACATACTAATATCTGGAAAACATTTTTTTAAATATTGTGCTTTTCAGCTCCTTAAGATCATAATGGTTGTGATCATTGCTAGCATTTATTGAGTACACGCTGAATAGTAGGCACTGTTGATATTTGTAGTGGTGAAATAGTTAACCCTCTCTGAGCTCCTGTTGGCTCTGCACCTGCCCAAGAGCTCTGGATTCACAAATGAGAGATACTCACACACAAACTTTATTTTTAATAGTCCTAACTAGCTCAATGATTGGGTGCTTCCAAACCTCCCTACGCCTATTACACACTCCCCTCTAGTATTTCAAAATTAATTCTTGCTAACTATTTTATCTCTGCTACCTCAGACCCATTTGGGGGAGTGGCCTCTAGGGTCACTTTCCCTCTGCTTCCCCATCATGGCGATTCTGCTTCTCTCCTCTGTGTTTCTTGTCTGGGAATCCTAAAAGTTCCACCTCTGTACCCCTGCCTAGCCATTGGTTGATGGCTCTTTACTGATCAATCAAAAACCAAGTGGGGACAGGGACTCTGAGTCCCTGAACATGTAGATTCCTGTGTGATTTTGAGAGCCAAATTAAGACAAAGCATTAGAACCAATCCCCAACAAGCTAAGATTCCAAAATTTACCTAATTGACATTCATTTGCTATGCATGAAATGGTATTGATTGCCTGTTTCAAGGTGGTGGATCCTTTCAGGAGATATTTAGCTGCTTAAAAATCCTTATTGAAGGGCTGAAGAGATGGATCAGCATCTTGCTCTTCTTCAAGAGGACCCAGATTCAGTTCCCAATATACACATGGCAGTTCACAACCATTTGTAAGTGCTTCCAGGAAATCCAGTCCCCTTTTCTGCATCAGGAACACATGTAATATACATACATATATGCAATCATACAATCATACACATAAAAAAAAGTAACTAAACTTTTGTCTTAGTTAGGGTTTTACTGCTGTAAACAGACACCATGACCAAGGCGACTCTTATCAGCACAACATTTAATTGGGGCTGGCTTACAGTTCAGAGGTTCAGTCCATTATCAAGGCATGACCATGGCAACATCCAGGCAAGCATGGTGCAGG
>CM052716.1:69887729-69955913 GCA_028551405.1 Uromys caudimaculatus | reverse complement strand
CTCCTCCTCCTCCTCCTCCTCCTCTTCCTCCTCCTCCTCCTTCCTTCCTTCCTTCCTTCCTTCTCCTTCTCCTTCTCCTCCTTCTCTTTCTCCTTTCTTCTTCTCCTTCTCCTTCTCTTTTTCCTTATCCTTCTTCTTCTTTTCTTCTTCTTCTTTATATAAAAGATTTATTTTTTATTTCATGTATTTTTATTTCATGGGTATTTGTCACTGTATGCAAACACATCAGAAAATGACATCAGATGCCCATTACAGATGGTTGCGAGCCACCATGTGGTTGCTGGGAATTGAACTCAGGACCTCTGGAAGAGCAGTCAGTGCTCTTAACCACTGAGCCATCTCTCCAGCCCAGGGCCATACCTTCTAATAGTGCCACTCCCTGGGCCGAGCATATACAAACCACAACTTTACTGACCAGTAAAAACAAATACTTGAATATAAAGTCTTAAAAAAAAATAAGGCTGAATTTAAAGCAGATTTGTGGCATTAAGTTTTCTAAGGCTAATATAAATACACTTAAAAAAACTTTTTACTTTTTCTTTATGAATTTCGCATCATGCACCCCAATCCCACTCATCTTCCCCCCATACCTGAGCTCCACCCTTACAACACCCCCCCAACAGAGAGAAAATTAAATCTCATTTAGAAACTATAGTGTTCCCCACAGTATACCCTTTTGTCCACACTTCTTTGCTTGCGAATGTTCATTGACTTGTTGGTCTGGTCCAAGGCCTCTGGCTTCTCTACACTATCAACACTGGAACCTCACTGGAACTCCTCTGGGATATCCTGTTGTTGCCCTGTGTCATGGAGATCCTGTAGCTTTGGCTCTATAGGATTTGCCCCTTCATGTACTCTAGCAGTTCATAAAAGGGGTAGATGTTGGGGTAGGCCAATTCAAAGACTTGCTCTGGCTGACCAACTACCAGCAAGGGGCAGAGCCAGTCTCCTGCTCTCATGCCCATGGGACTGGCCCATCTGTACCCATGGAGTCAGGGACAGCTCTACTGTGCTGCCCAGGTGAGGTACAGAACCCACTATTCAGAGTGCTCTAGCAGGTGAGAGGTTGGGAAGGCTCTCCCACTGTCATGGCCCTGGGGTGGCCCACCCGCTCACCTGCACCACCTTATGCCCAGGGCTAGCTTTAGAGTCCTGCCCAGGCAAGGTGCAGGGCCCACTCTCCCAAGTAGTAAGGGGCAGGGACAGCTCTCCTGCTCTCGTGATCCCAGGACCAGGTCTGTCACCTGCTGCAGGTGGCAAGAGGCAAGGAAGGATGAGGGTATCTGTCCCTCATCCATGCCACCCCACGGGAAATGAGTGGCAGGGCCAGCTTGCCCACACTCATACCACCAGGGCAGGTTCACTGCAACTCCCATACCAGGGCCAGCTCCTGGGCTATGTGTGCCAGCATTCTCAGGTACTGCAACTTGCTAGTGGTGGAGTCAGCACTTCTGCTCTCACACTCTAAGGCCAGCTCTTCCATGATGCCCAGGCGAGGGGTGGAACCAGATCTGCACAGCCCTCAGACATCAACATATCTCTGGGCAGAAGCCCAGACCAGGGACGTCTGCCTGGTTTTTGGTGGTAACAGATCCCTGCTAATGCAGGGGTATGGACCCAGACATGGCCCCCAGTGACAGCATAGGCCAGAATGCCACCATGGTCCCAGGTGACATCATCAGCTCTTCACAACAGGCTTTTCTCCGTATCCTCAAATATCCAGATCTGCCTTCTTCATTGTGCTCACATCCCTCTGTTTCTCTTTCTCTTCTATTTTTCCACCAATTCCTTCCTCCGCTTAGTGGAGCCTGGGATCTCTGACTGTCTGGGATCATCACAGGAATGGTCTAAGGAGTACAGTGCCCCACCTCTGCATTATGACACTTGGCAGGGGTCATCTCAGGCATGATCTGCCTTTCCAGACTTTTGCAGTGCTGGACTGGTGGTCATCTCAGGCTAGCTCACTGCCCTTGCCCCATGCCATGGGACTGGTGGTTGTTTTGGGCTCAATCCCATCTAGGGATCGTAGTCCCAGGCCAGGTACTTCTAGTCTCCAGCTTGCTTTCTGCCCTGGGAGCCCATCTGGGCCTGCACAGCACCAGACTGGTGGTCATCTCCAGCTCTCTTTTACAGGGAATGTTAGGCAACTAATCATTCAGATGTTTAGAGGTCAGAACATGGAGCATAGACATAGCCTCTCCCCTCTCTGCTACCTATATGACATGGCAGCCACTCTTGTAACATCTCTAGGGGCCTGTACTTTTCTTTACTTAAAAGAAAAAAAGAAATTGGTTAACAGGCATGAATGCCTCCTCTCTGGAGACTAGTTTTCATGGTACCAGAAGGCACCATGCAGCTTCCAAAGTAAAGAGGCAACCACCAGTCTCACACAGCTATAACACCTATGAGCAACATTAATGACCAGCATAACACAATAACCCTAAGGATGCAGTAATGGCACATATACTTTGAAGATAGCCAACAGCTCTGTAATTAAATTTAAGACCCACCAACAAGAAGGAAACCTTACCTAGTACTGGAAATCTAGCTAACTAATCAGGGCTAGTTGTTGGAGGAGAGTCTATAACCAACACTTTACTAAACCAGCACAACTCCTAGCAACAATCAATAAACATTTGTTATACACACACAGATAAGTGGAGTCTTCGTTCCTGCTCAGGAAAACTTCTCCAACAGATGGAGAGGACTGTAGAAAACCACAAAAAAACAAAGTTCAGAGTCGTAGAGCCTTGTTGCACTGGATACAGTTACAAAAATTCCTACAACTAAGGTCCAGGGAACATTGTAGAGGAGTGACAAAAAGATTGAAGAGCCAATAAATCAGAGAGTTTAATGGCATATGTCTCCTATAATGTCAGACACTACACCCATAGTGTCTCACCAACATGACTGCTCAAATTTGAGATGAATGAGGAGGACACCAATGGACATGAGAATGTGGACAAGAAAAACCCAGTAAGACCTCAACCCTACACAAAGAGTAATGTCAACTGAGGAATGCTGGGAGTGGGAGAGCTAGTTTTCTCCAGGGAAGGGTACACCAGTTAGTTTTCCAGGGTCAAATGGTCAGCCCTGAAAACATATGTACAAGTAACATTATACAGATTGAGAAAATTATATTTAGGAATATATATATATATATATATATACACACAAATGTATATATATATATATTTGTGTGTACATATATGCATGCAGTAATAGGCATGGTTTGTGGGAGGATTAGGAGGGACAAAAGGGGAGAAAGAAATTGTATTATAAACTAAAAACAAAGAAACTGTTCAATATTTGTTTAAAAATGATAATGATGAGAAGAACTTTTAAAATTATATTACATGTGGGATGTTTTGCTTGCACACATTTAAATTACCCTGTGTTTATCTGGTGCCCTTGGAATCCAGAAGAGGGTATTGGATCTCCTGAAATTGCAATTATAAATGGTTGTTGAAGTTTGGACTTTTGCTATGTACTATAATGCTAAATACCGACTCCCAAGGGAACCGCAAACCTGCCCTCAGGGAGAGAGAATCTGAACATACACAAAGTAATGCTATAGTAGTGAGTTTAGGCTACACCACTTTGGCTCCAAGCAGGTCACATGCATGCACTTGCCCAGGAGCAATCTGGATTTCTGAATGGAACACACACACACACACACACACACACACACACACACACACTGCCTTGGACACTCCTAAAGCTTCTCCTGCTACCCAGGAAGTGGCCAGTGGCCACCCACCTAGATCCTCACATAGCTGGTTGGCTTTCACTTCTACAGCTCCTACATCCCATTCTACTCCCTCAAGTCATGGCAATTCTCTCTCTCTCCTTTTTCCCAGTTCCTAGCCTGAGCAAATATAAAGGTCCTGCCCCATCTCCCTTTGCCCAACTATTAGCCACTGGCATCTTCATGGATGGATCAAAAACCAGATGGGGACAAGGACCTTCAGTGTTTGGACATGCAGATTCCTGATTAAGTCAAAGCATTAGAACCAATCCCCAACATAATACTATGTGACCTTGCTCCTTATTTTAAAACTATTGGTTGAATAAAGATGCCAACCGTGGCAGAAGAGAGGTTGGTAAAATTTCGATTCTTTGGCTGTGAGTCTGAGGAGGACCATGAGGGGAAGAGAAAGTAGAGAGGAGAAGATGCCATGGGGTAGGTGATTCATGAAAATATGGCTATGAGGGTTGGCCAGTTAGAGCTGAGAACAGTCCAGATGGACCATAGCGAGTTTTAGCTCGGGGTTATTATTTAGGGAAGTAGACATTAATAGCTTAGAGAGTGGATATCTGCCAAACTCTACTACTTTAAGGACTTATTATAAATATAAAAGTTGTGTGTCTTTTATCTGGGGACTGAATGATCAAGGCCAAGTAAAAACCCCTGATTGAGATTAATACAACAGGGGCTAGAAAGATGGCTCGGCAGTTAAGAGCACTGAATTTTCTTCTAGAGGTTCAGAGTTCAATTCCAAGCAACCACATGGTGGCTTACAACCATCTGTAATGGAATCCAATACCCATTTCTGGTGTGTCTGAAGACATCTACAGTGTACTCATATACATAAAATAAATAAATAAATCTTTAAAAAAACAATTCAACATATTGGCACCCAGCATTGTGAACCACTCTGTAGGTGCTAGGATTCAAACCCATGTCTCTTGGAAAGCAGCCAGCACTTTGAACTGCTAAGACATCATTACAGGCCATAGTCTACTTTTAAATTAGAGAAATGTTTTATGTCATATGTAGTTCACCTTTCCAGGTACTGGGGAATACAGAAATGAAACATTCATTTCAAAATATGAGCAAGTCATTAATGAAAGGAATCATTTTTCTAGGTTCTCAGGAAACAGAATATGACTTGTTTCTAACTTTCCTTGACACAAGGATTTCTCACTTTCAACACTGTGTGTGTGTGAGAGAGAGAGAGAGAGAGAGAGAGAGAGAGAGAGAGAGAGAGAGTACGATGATATGACAGTGTGTGAGTGAGTATATAAGGGAGTGACTGAGTATGCATTGTCCTTCCTGCTCAGATGGGAAGGTGTCCTGGGACTCAGAAGCCCAGGAACCACACAGGTCTGAGATAGGAAGGTGTGATGATTTGTATGTGCTTGGCCCAGGGAGTGGCACTATTAAGGAGTGTGGCCTTGTTGGAGTAGGTGTGTCACTGTGGGTATGGGTTTTAGTACCCTAATCCTAGCAGCCTGGAAGTCAGTCTTCCACTAGCAGCCTTCAGATGAAGATGTAGAACTCTCAGCTCCTTTTGTATCATGGCTGCCTGCCTGGATGTTGCCATATTCCTGCCTTGATGATAGTGGACTGAACCTCTGAACCTGTAAGCCAGCCCCAATTAAATGTTGTTCTTTATAAGACTTGTCTTGGTCATGCTGTCTGTTCATAGCAGGAAAACCCTAAGACAGAAGTTGGTACCAGGGACTGGGGTATTGCTGTGATATGCCCTACCATGCTTCTGTAAGACTCAAAGTGAGCCTTAGCTACTGGGAGACCCCCAGTTGAGACTCAAGAATGGAGTATGATGGAAAAGCAAGAGTTTTATTTTTCCAGCATGCTGGGGTTGTCCTGCACCCAGAGGAGAGGCGACCCCTTCTCTTTCTTTCATAAGCTTTTTATACAATTTTTGAGGGCAGGTTATAGCAACTAGGCATGTAATGATTGGTGGTCCTGATGACCTTTACATTAATTGGCTGGGCAGGGAGGGGGACTCAGGGACCTTCCCTATCTCTAGGTGGGAAGTTCCAAGTCGGGGCTCTCTTACTTTTGTTTGGAAGAATGTAGATTTTTGGACTTTGGATTTGGAAAGCAGTGGAATGCTTTAAATGGGCTTAATGGACTATCCTAGTAAGAATATGGAAGACTTTGTTACTGGGAGTGGTTTGAATTGTATGGACCTGGCCCAAGAGGTTTCGGTGGAGAATTTCAATATATGGCCTAGATACTGGTTTTGCCCTTTTCTGAAGAGTCTGCCTGAAGCTAATGTGAAGAGACTCAGCTTAATTGCATTGACAAAGGAAATCTCAGAGACAGTCAGCAGAGACTTTGTTCTCTGGTTAAGTCTCATGAAGAGCATTTTGAACATGCATAGCAAGCTTAGAAAGGAAATATATAAAATATATGGTTCAAATATTAAAGGAACACCAGGAGCCGAATCCTATGTTCTAGATTATGACAGATTAAGGAGTAATGACCTTGGGGCAAGATTCCACCTAGCTAAATTTAGATCCAGGCATGGTAGGACAGGCTTTTTAATCCCAGGAGGCAAAGACAAGATCTCTGAGTTCAAGGCCAGCCTAGAACAGAGCAAGTTCCAGGTAAAGAAAAACTTAAATGCAAGTTTGGTGGCCCGAACTTTAATCCCAGTGTTTAGGAGATAGGAATGCAAATCTCTGAGTTCAAAGTTAGTGTACAGAGCAAGTTCCAGGACAGCCAAGCTTAGGCAGTGAAGGAGCTGGAAAAGAGGACGCTGGTGATAGTGCAGTAGAACAAGGGGCCACGTTGCAGCTCCTGAAAGCAGTAGAACTCCGCAGCTTCAGCTGTGTGTCTCTGGCTTTATAGTTAAAAGGAGGAGACTACTGGGACAATTGGTGCTGGTGAGTGGAGCTAAGAAATTAGTGGTGATTAAGAAGAGACCAGCATCACTAAGGTAAAATCTGGGAAATGTTTTCTGAGAGCACAAAGAAGCTGTGTTCCAGAGATAGTCAAGGCTGTATTTCATGCTGCAGCTGTACTTGGTAATGTGTAAGAATCACCCAAGTGGTACTGGTTTTGAAGCATGAAGGGATCATGAAGAACAGCTGAGGCTTGGCACTGTGAGAGGCCATGGAATGTCATTGGTGAAGGTGCAGCCTCAGTTGCAGTTGACAGCCCAGGACTGAAGGGGTCATGCAAAGGATTTGAGGCTTGGCACTTGTGGGGCAGTGATCTGTGACAGGCACTCTAGTATCCGGTTGAGCACAGGTGTAAAATCTGGGAGACCCTGTGGAATAATCCACAAGGGACCAGAAAACTTTATCCCAATGCTCCCGAGAGGCTTTGACTCCAGTCAAGGTCAGGTACCTCCTCAGGTAGAGGTGTGGCCACACAGCTCCAAGCCATCCCCATGTTAATGAGACACCTAGAGGCTTAGCCACACCCCTTCCCAGTTACTATATCTGCCTTGCCTCTTCCAGAGGCCAGGGGGTACAATTCCATCCATGCCACTCCACACAATGAAAATAAACATCTTAGAATTATGGACTGTCTCTTCATCTGGACCCACCCTGGGAAGCGAGGGATCTGGCCCTCGATTAAGGAGCCGAGTCTAATCTCTTGCTGAGGGCTTCCCAGCGCTCCCAGACGGTACCCATTCACTGAAGCCTTAAACAGCTAGCCCAGCGCCCCAAGCTGTTGAAACCTAGTCTCGGCAGGAACTCCAGCTGCTCTCCGGCTAGTCTGTCTGCGGCACCCTGCGGTGACTGCAGTGTCCTGGGCTAGAGAACCCATGGAGATGGCTGCTGAGAGTTCCCCGAGAATGGTCTCCTCCCCCACCCACGGGCAGGGCCCGAAAAGACTTCCCACAGCCCCTACCTGCCTGTCAGACTGTGTGGGAAGATACACGGCCACTTCCCGAGTGTCTGCTGTCCCACCCAGAGCCGCAGCACCCTGGGACAGACACGTGGGGCTTCTTTCCACCGTGCCAGGCATGTTCCCCACAGGCACTATGAAGAGAGCCTATGAAAGGCTATTGGTGAAGCCTAGTTTCAGTGGAAGACTCCAGTGTATTGTAGATGCCAGTACCATGGAATGATCACCAAGAACAGCAGCAGCAGTGGACTGGATGAACCTGAGCTTAGAGTGCTACAGAGGGCAGAGCTGGAGAAGTGATGCCAGCCCTTATGAGGAGCCCAGAAGATCATGTGCGGATCCCAGATATCAAAACAAGAAGCTGTAACATTGCCTTGGAGACCCCAAGATGTTCAAGATTCCAGAGCTGTGGGCTGTCTGCTGAGGAAAGCTGCTAACAGGGAGTGGAAATAGCTTAGGAGAAAGAAGTTCATTGCAGTCAAAAAAGATGAAAAAAGGTGTTGGGGATCTGAAGACCACTTTGACATCAGACGTGGAGATGCAGAGTTTGGAGTTTGTCCAGCTGGTTTCCTGCCTTGCTTTGGGGATTACAATTAAGTGATTGGATGAATCACAGAAGAGACCTTGAGTTTTGTACTTTTAACATTGTTGAGATTGCTATAGACTATGGGGACTTGGGAAGTTGAATTAAATGTATTTTTTATTATGTGTGTCTAGGTATGACCCCCATAGACTCATGTTTTGAACTAGCCTATGGGGGCCAGGGAGTGGAATGTGATGATTTGTACGTGCTTGGCCCAGGGAGTGGCACTATTAAGGAGTGTGGCCTTGTTGGAGTAGGTGTGTCACTGTGGGTATGGGTTTTAGTACCCTAATCCTAGCAGCCTGGAAGTCAGTCTTCCACTAGCAGCCTTCAGATGAAGATGTAGAACTCTCAGCTCCTTTTGTATCATGGCTGCCTGCCTGGATGTTGCCATATTCCTGCCTTGATGATAGTGGACTGAACCTCTGAACCTGTAAGCCAGCCCCAATTAAATGTTGTTCTTTATAAGACTTGTCTTGGTCATGCTGTCTGTTCACAGCAGGAAAACCCTAAGACAGAAGGGATTCCAACGGAAGCACATCCGAGACACCAGAGCCACATAGCTCTGAGAGGAAACCTCACTGCAGAAGTGGTGTTGCTCTCAGGGAAGGGTATCCCCAGTTGAGCTGAGGAGCTGAGAAGCTTCAGCACCAGCCCACCACTTCCCTTCTTCCCTTCTTCTCTTGTTTCTTGGCTTTCCATGAGAGTCACCTCAGGCAGCAAAACCCAGAAAAGAGATTTATTAGGAGGGTCTAGGATGTGGAGGGATAAATCCAGGGGTGGCTGTCTTTACTCCTGATGAAGGGTCCTTTTTATCTCATTTTGTCTCTACTCAGAAGCTTGGCCATAAACCATTTGCTATCAATCTTAGGTGTAAGGTACTTTGTTTCCACAGTTGATCTGCCTGCCTGGGTTGCTCTGAAGCAAGAAGCTGTAGTCTCCAGTTTAGCATAGTAAAACAGCAGGAGGCTATAAGTTGAAGACTTGGAAAGAAAAGGAAAAGGCAAGGGAGGCCTGTCTCTGCCCTTTGTTCTCAGCAATTGTATGACTTTCTGAGTGTGTAATCACATGGTAAAAAGTTCACTTCAAGTTGGCACATAAATTAAGGTCATAAATTGAATAACAGGTTTATAACAGAGAATGTCTACATGCATATCCACTAGGAGTAATTATCTGGTTAGACATTCATTATTTGTTACTAACTTACAGGTTCATGGAAAGTTAATAACTAAGCTGTCTTTGAAGTTTTATATAGATAAACCCAGTCAATATTTTATCTTCTGTCTTTTCACCTTTGGTGTTTACCTTTGTTATGACCATCAATTAATGGTTTTTATAGCCCCTTGGAATGTGCTCTAGGTTTTAGAAGTCTGTTATCTCAGAATCAATTAAGCAGTTCTGTTATAAAAGAAGCTCGAATGTCTATGACTTCATCACCATGCTGAAACAATGGTGACCTTAGCATGCTATTTGTTTCTTCAGAATAAATGTTCCTTGTTTTTACATATTATCTGAGTTTGGGTTCTTTCTTTGCTGAATTTTGGACCCTTACACTGAGAGTGGACAGCAGGGAACTGAGGAGACACAATCTTATTTGGGTTTCTTAAGGAGCAGAGCTTTCTAGAGCATAGATTTTCAAAGTGAAGATTGGTGGAATTTCAATTCCTAAGCAGGTGGTTTTTCCTGTTCAGGCTTTACATCTAAAATTAGCTTAATATGGGAAGGGTCATATTGAGGAGCTGGAAATGACCTGTGTGAGAGAGACCTAGGAAGGAGCCTGGAGCTCCTCAGGCCAGGGACTGGCCACATTCCTGCCTTGAGGATTTACAAAGTTTACAAAGGGAGGCCACTGCCTTCCCTGCCACTTGAGTGAATAGCCACAGTATATGTGTGTATGTAAATGAATGTGTGTGTGAATGTGTGTGAGAGAGTGTGTGTGAGTGTCTCTGTGTATGTCTGTGTTTACTTAACACTGTATATGAAGTATTTCTTTTAAACCTCATTCCAACTCCCTTCAAAGGGAGCTTTGTTTTCAGGTGATCCATTAATTTAAGTATCACTACAGAATTTAGGACAAAACTCCATCTGTAATGTAGAACTTCCTAATATGATCCATTTTTCAGGTTCCTCATTCTTTCCCTCTTGCCTCCAAACACATTCTTCCTCCCACCAATACAGTTATTTCAGAAGGTTCTGTAGCAAGTTCTCAGAGGTTCCATTGTGTAGTAACAAAGAACCCCAGCAGTGAACCAGTGAGTCAACAGGTTCTGTTCTTGCTGGTCTGAGTGAAGGACATCTTATCCCAGACCTGCAACTTACTAAACACTTGGAACCAAGTTACGGCTCATCATGGAAGTCAGACCTATTGGGTGGATCTGTGGACAGGTGGTGAAGAACTTCTCTGGAAGATGTATGGCTAATCCTACTGTAACTGGGGCTGTGGACATGGGCACAACTGGGAACAAGTCCCACAGGTTTCCCTGTGTTCCCTGTTCCCTGGGAGGAGGGCCAGTGTTCCATATGCCTGCAAATGTCACAGGATGTTTTTCCAAATTTCTCCTTTTCTTAGTTGAAGGGCTCCAGAAGGCAATCATGGACCTTATAGATGAGTTTAAAGATGATCTCCCTACCATCCTAAGATTATCACAATCTAACCAGGTAATGTGATTTATGAGCCTCAAAAAAAAAGACAAAATATGTTATTATTTGTATCATACAAATCATTAATACTGAGATCAGTAAACAAAGTTAAAAATTACTAATTTTTCCACAGAAAAACCAATTTCAAATTTTATTTCCTGGGAAAAATCCTAGAGATAGACTAGGAAGTGAGTGAGATAGATTAATTATGATTAAAGATGATCATTTTGTCATTAGATTAAAAATCTGGAGGTCTTTCAATCAGAAATTGACAATATGGTTTACTTAAGATTTACTTAATGTAAAATTGTAAAATAGTTAGAAATACTTCAGTAAAATATAATGCAATTAACTGAATACAAAATATAACAGATAAACTAATACTGAAAAGATACAGTGTAAATATGTGTGTGTTAATGTGAAAAGAAAATACCAATATCTACCAATTTACACAAAATATGCATACATTGTATTTTTAAAATCTATTCCCAAAAAGGATTTGAAAAAGATAAACTATTGAAATTGGAGGCAGAGGGAATTTTGAAGATGCTTAGAAAAAAAGAAAAGGCAGTATCTTTTCTAACCTAATTATTCTAAGTATCTCCTTTAAAGTGCAATACAGTTTATATGACACTGTAAATGCCAGACTTGTGACAATGTCAAGTGTTTAGTCCAAATCAGAAAGTTTAAACAAACATACAAAAAGCACTCTGAACAACATGGTAATTACAAAGTTTGTGCATTTCATTATGAAAGGTATTGGAGCTGTCGTAGCCATTTCTGGATATAAACAGCTATTGAATATTTACCTAATTACCCCTTTATCACTTGGGACTGGAAGAAAAGGATATAGAGACAGTAAAAAAAACAAACAAAAAAACCCAAAAACAACCATGGTCCCTTGTCAGTGGGTTTAATGTAATGAAGACAGGGTTGTAATGGTAAAGTTAATAAGGTATTATTAATTTAACCTTGTACTGGCTGGTTTTGTGTGTCAAATTGACACAAGCTGGAGTTCTCACAGAGAAAGGAGCTTTGGGTGAGGAAAGGCCTCCATGAGATCCAGCTGTAAGGCATTTTTTCAATTAGTGATCAAGGAGAGAGGGTCCCTTGTGGGTGGTACCATCTGTGGGCTGGTAGTCTTGGGTTCTTTAAGAAAGTCAACTGAGCAAGCCAGGAGAAGCAAGCCAGTAAGTAACATCCCTCCATGGCCTCTGCTTCAGTTCCTGCTTCCTGACCTGCTTGAGTTCCAGTCCTGACTTCCTTTGGTGATGAACAGCAATGTGGAAGTGTAAGCTGAATAAACCCTTTCCTCCCCAACTTGTTTCTTGATCATGATGTTTGTGCAGGAATAGACACCCTGAATAAGACAAACCTGAACCCAGAATATAAAGATCTTGGATGTCATGCAACAAATGAGGCTAATCTTTGCCTTAGTTATAACACAAACATATGACAGAGATGATTTTGAGGATGGAAATTACATCCAATTTTTATACTAAAAATGGTTCTTAGGGCTGGGGGGGGCAGATCACTTGCTGTGCCAGCAAGAGTTTGAATCTCCAGCAATCACATAAAATCCAGATATGTCTGCATGTGCCTGTAAACCCAGAGTTTGGAGTAAGGCAGGCAGATCCTGGGATCTCACTGGCTAGTCAGGCTAGCTGAAAGAATAAGGTTCAGTGACAGACCTGCCTCAAAATATAATGTAGACAATGATCGAAGACACAGGAAACCCTCCTTTGGCCTCTCCATGCATACATGAACACAGTTATGTACATATGTCACACACATCCACAAACACACACAAAAGCAACAATTTATTTTTCTAGTGATAATTTATTCTTAATAGTGGCAAAGTTTCTAGTAAGATTCTGTTATAAATTGTTGCCAAGAATATTGGGAATATAAAGACAGGTGGTATATTCAATATATCATAAAGTTGACAGTGTGGGATGACGGGACATGCAGGGGTCAAGGAAGAGTCTGCATTTCTTGAATGGCTGGAAGAATAATTAAGTAGGATAGGTAACAATGTGAAGAACAAAGAGATAGAATATAATAAAATTATTTTAGTTGAATTTTGATTCAAGGGATATAACACATTGTGTTTAATCCATGCAACTGAGCTGTAAATTGGAGCTACCCGCTTATTGATCTGAATGTAGAGTAACAAAGAAAATAATCCTTCTTCATTTGGGGAGAGAGGATTATGGTGAAGTGTAAGCAGTAGTTGGGCAGTGTACAGGTGTTGGCTGGCTGAGCAGGACAAACTGAGGCTTGAAGACTGCAGGGGGCAAACCAAGTTTAGTAATTCCAGATCTTTAATTTAGAGTCTACTTACTCCCCTTTTTGCATTCCCTTGGACTTGGTATAAAGTATTTTGAAACACTGGAAACTTTTCTTGGCCATACTCTGGAGTTGTAAGAGAAGAGATGGACAGGGGTCCACAGTAGATCCAGGATGCAAATGCTGAAAGTGGATAGTAGTGGCAATAATTATTGACAAAACCTCAAGGGGAGTCCTCTGAGCCAGAGACATGCTAGAAGTGCCCTGTTACTTTTCCAAAGTGTACTTCCTCCATTGCTAAAATTAGAGACATTGAGACTTTGTTTAACCAAAAAATTGCATTTTTCATTAATTTGTTTCTTTATTCATTTTAGATCCTAATCACAGCCCCCCTCAGATACATCTCCCCCAATATCCCCTTCCCTTCTCCTCTGAGAAGGGGAGATCTCCCCTGGGTATCAGCCCAACCTGGCACATCAAGTCACCACAGGACTAGGCTGATATTCTCATACTGAGGCCAGACAAGATAGCCCAGATAAGGGAACAAGATTCCATTCTTTTTTATCCCCTTTCATCTTTGTCTGTCTTCTGATGGCATCATTGCCACCAGATCCAAGGCCATGATTTCTATTGAGATGCATAGCCACTGTCTCCCTAAAGAGAGCTCTATGTCTTGTTTCTAGCACCTAATTTATTGACTTATGAAACTTAGGCCATTTATGGAAGACAATGACAGCTTTTGCCTATTTTGAAATCCATGATTCATTTTTCACCATTTTTTTTGCTAACTTCGTGACACAAACCCATTCATATGTGTGACGTGTGCAAAGCACAGGCTGTGTGCAGGAGGAAAAGAGACCTCACCTGAGCCTTTACAGAGTCCTTTCGAAAGCACTTACTTCAGTATTCACTCTTCTCCGATCTCCTAGCTCAGTTTTTGTCTGGATTTGACATGAACACGTTCAATTTTCATAAAACCCTTTTGATTAAGTTTCACAGATGTTGAAAAGGAAAAGGGAGGGAAGATGGTCAGGCCAGAGTGGGAAAGTCATCATCTCCACAGGGCATGTGCCCACTTGGCTTTCACACAGAGCTCAATAGCAATTGCACTAAAGTAAGATGTGATTCTGACTGTGATAGTTTGGACTTGCTC
This sequence comes from Uromys caudimaculatus, assembly GCA_028551405.1. Taxonomy (NCBI): domain Eukaryota; kingdom Metazoa; phylum Chordata; class Mammalia; order Rodentia; family Muridae; genus Uromys; species Uromys caudimaculatus. Next base: position 69,941,636 of record CM052716.1, on the reverse strand, counting down.
AGCCCAGGAAGTGGCACTATTAGGCGTGGCCCTGTTTGAGTAGGTGTGGCCTTTTTGGAGTACGCATGGCATTGTGGGTATGGGCTCTACGAACCTCATCCTAGCTGCCAGTACTCTGCTAGCAGCCTTCAGATAAAGATGTAGAACTTGCAGCTCCTCCTGCACCATGCCTGCCTGGATGCTGCCATGTCCCCGCCTTGATGATAATGGACTGAACCCTGAACCTGTAAGCCAGCCCCAACTAAATGTTGTCATTTATAAGACTTTCCTTAGTCATGATGTCTGTTCCCAGCAGGTAAAAATCTAACTAAGACACTGACATGGGTTTTAACTGGGTCTCTCAGCTTTATGCAGTTGAAATAATGAGAGTAAGCAAAACTGGAAGAAAGGAACTGTTCAGGTGGCTATTCACTAACCTACAGAAAAGATGATGATGGTGTCTTAGAACACTAGAATAGGAGAGGGCTGGGAGGAAAGGGCCAAATTCTGGGACTGTTCAAAGGAAGAATTGAATAAGCTTTACTGACAGGCTGGTTTTATAGAGGGTTGATAGTAATAGCTGTGGTATAGAAAAGAGAGTTCAGTGATAAAACTATTGACAACAAAGATATTGGAAGGACCTGAGAAGCTGGAGGGTCAAGGCCAAGAATGTATTCAAGTGGAGGTCAATTCGGAAATCTGGACATAGTTCCAGAACCCATCTTAGTGACTGAGGCAACTTTTCCTTTAGTAAGCAACCTCTGAGCCCCCAGGGGTTTGGTGGGTGATTGATTTTCTGGCATCTGTGAACTGCTCAGATGATACTCAGGCTGCAAAGGAGCATCCACCTTGCTCTGGTAACCAGCTCTGAGATGCTTAGGCTAAGAGCTTAAGAGAAAACCAGCAAATAGGCATGAAAATCACTCATTTGGGATTAATATTTAACCCACACACACATGATTTGCTTAACAAACAAGCAAACAAATAGCATAGCATAGGCAATAGAAGGGGGGGGGGGTGCCAGGCAGCTGAGCATGAAGAACCCTCCCCTTTTCCCCTGTTAGACCTGATTAAGAAGCTTGCTTACCGCTGTGAAAGCATAAGCATGTCCGTCTACCTCTGAGGACTGTAGGTAGGGGCTGCTCCCTGACATTTTTTCTTCTACTGCAGGAGAGAACTGCACCTGCACTCCTCTGTCTTGGTTTGCTTTCCCACCTCATTTTCCTGTGAGGCAGGAAGAGTGTCTTCTTGAGAAAATGCCAATCCCATGGTTTGTAGGAGGGAAATTAAAAGTTGCCATGAGCACTGTGGTGTTGGAAGTACAAAGTCCTTGAAAATTATGTGGGAAAGGTTTTGTTTGTTTCTGTTTTCTTTTGTCTTGTTTTAAAGAAAGCATTTAAATAGGTGTGCAGGGCAGCTCAGCACCAAATTGTAACAACTAAGCATCAGAGAGAGACAAAGACCATAGTCATGAGGCACAGGTTAAGACCCAGAGACAGCTAGATTTCATCATGACTTCTGCCTTCGAGTTTCCATTGCTCTGAAGAGACACCATGACCAAGGCAACTCTTATAAAGGACAACATTTAATTGGGGCTGGCTTACAGGTTCAGAGGTTCAGTCCATTATCATCAAGGCAGGAGCATGGCAGCATCCAGGCAGGCATGGTGCAGGAGGAGCAGAGAGTTCTGCATCCTCATCTGAAAGCAGCCAGGAGAAAAGCTAGCTCCCACATGGCTAGGAGAGTCTCAAAGCCCACCCCTAAAGTGAAACACTTCCTCCAACAAGGCCCCACGTCCTATTGTGCTACTCCCTGGACCAAGCGTATTCAAACCACAGCAGCTAAATATGCCATTATTGCAATGCAGGCTGGCATGATTGTTTTCAACAAGTGTCATGTTTTGATCAATCTAAATGTGAACCCTACATGAAATTTGACATGACCAAATTATCAATGATAATTAACCTTGTTTTTATATAAAGACAAAAAGCAAGAAAGAAAATGTAGAAGGGGAGTTGGATTGATTGATTTGTCTGGTGGAATCAATCAATTTACTTAAACAGATGGGGACGACCAGTGGCTGCAAGCCATGGTCTAGTGAAGAACTGAAGATGCAATAGTGCACACCAGCGCACGGGCAGAGGAAAGAGGTCAGGGCCACATAATGAGTATGGGGCCATATTTTCTTAAAAAGTAAGACTGTGTCTCAGAAAAACCAGAAGAAAGGAAAAGCTCCTGTAGAGACACTTAGAAACTTAGAGAGGGACTTGTAGAAAATGATCATTTCACAACCGCCGACGTAGTAGAGTCTAAACACTCACCACTTAAAAGGAGACAGTTTGTAAGGTGAAACTTCACATGTCCCATGCCTGTGTGTCCTGCCGGGGTGGCTGACTACTCTTAATAATAATTACAATGAGGGAGAACATAGGTAAATTGAAACCACAAGTAGGACAAAGCTAGTGCCAAGTCCCAGCAGAGGAAGAGTAGAAAAGGGCGAGCATGGCACCACACAAGAGAAATGGACCAGCAGACGTCAACAGCACAGGCTGCATGGCTTCCCTGGCTGTCCTTCAACCACAGCCTGGGAAGAAAAACGGCGTCACTTGACTGCGCTTCTGCCTATCTCACTCACTCACTCACTCTGCTTTTAGGTTGCTTTTCTCTACATGGCTTGGGAGGTTAGCAGTTTCGTTGTGGCACTAGCTACTGTAGCTGTTGACTAAGTCCACCCACCTATGGGACTTTTCTAAAAAGTTAACAGAACAAACCACATCAGAACACCAAAAACAGGGCAAAAATACATTCTCAGGGATGGGCCAGAAATTCTGAACAGTAAGAAAAATACTTGAAATCACACGATGTATATTTATTTTTAAAGTAAATATGCAAAATGTTAGCTCTTAAGCAGGTACATGATGTTTGCTACAGACAAGACAAAACAATTCAATTTATCAGATATTTTGTTTGTGTATATTTAGATTTAGCAAAATATTGCAGACTTTGTTGCCAATGTTTAACCAGTATTTCCTAAGCTATGGCCAAATGACCCTGAATTGCTTGGATTAATGATGAAACTGCCTGTCTGTTGCCTAGATGCAGACTAACCACACTCTGTGCAGTTTCTCTGTGGTAAACTACTGGGTAGAACACAGAAGAAACCACATTATATGCTTTGATAATGCTACTACAGGCTTGGTAAAAATTACTAGAATTTCTGAAGTTTTGACATATAGGATTTTCTTAGACCCACAATAGATCTGCATGTAAGGCGTTTTAGTTTCCTTTAAATCCTTTCTACATACTATATATGCTCTAGCTTATGACTTTAAAGTAAACTTGTAAAAACGTTTGTAGCATTTAAAATAAGTACTAATGTTTGAATGTTTCATATATTGAGTAACCCTTGGATAAGAATTTTTGTTTACAGTGGAGTCTGGAAGCATAGGACTGTAGTCCCAGGTAAACAGGAGGCTAAGGCAGGAGGATTGCCAAGTCCAAGGCCTGACTGGGTCACAACACAACGTATGCAATCTTGTGTCAAAGTAAGAGTAAACAGAGAGCTAAGACACAGCTTACCATGTACAAGACCGCAGGTTCAATCCCAAGTACTGGGAAGAAAGGAAGAAAGGCAAAAAAGGTGTGAGAGAGAATCATGTTTATTTTTATAGCTGCTTCTAACATCAATGTAAAGACACCATACACACACTCAGGGACAGTGGTAAATGCCTTTAATCCTAGCACTCAAGGCAGGCAGTGATGGGCAGATCTTTATGAGTTTGAGGCCAACCTGGTCTACATAGAAAATTTAAGGTCAACCAGGATGACATAGTGAGACCCTGTTTCAAAAAACAAACGACAGCAACATAAACCCAGAAAGATAATAAAAATATCCTATCTTTTTTTTTTTTTTTTTTGGTTTATTTAATTCTTGATATTTGTTGTGAGGAAAAATGAATGTGTTCATGCATAGCTTTAATTATGGGTGTTAGTGAATTTATGAGGTGTAATTGTTGGACTGAGTAAATGTAAGGTATAGTGTACAATGTAGTAGTATACTCAGTTTCTGTTACATGCAGATTACAATAATGGGTCAGAGTGCCCCGGTCTGTGGGGGTTCAATGGGAACCTGAGGAGAGGGCAAAAGAATGGGGGACAAGAGACATGAAGAAGGACAGCAAGTCGTGTATTCTGATCAAGCTTTCAAATTTTTATTTCAGGGCAGTAGCTTATAAAGACAAGCAAGCCGGAAGGTTACACATGGCCCAAGGCCAACCCACTATCGATACCGGCTTCCGGAAAATACCAGACATTCTTTCAGTTCCTGGGACCCGAGACCACAGACGTCCTTTCTTAACCTTGCACTTTAACTGACTAGGCTTCACAGAACAGCAGGCAATTTCATGGGTTCGACTCCCATCAGAGAATCATATATCAGATTCTTTCCAAAGCTTTTTTTTTTCTCCCAGAAAAAAGATCCAGTGCAGAGAACATCCAAGGTCCGAATGGCCCTCGCTTTAGCCAGGATCAACCGCGGCACGCTAATTCAAGGGTTGAACAGCATATCCAGCTCCTCCAAATCAGTGGCCAAGCTTCTGCAGCCACAGCTGGCATGCAGACTCTTAGAACTGAGGAGCATATCTCACCGGCTGCTGAGAGAAGTGAACGCGGCAAGGCAACCCCCGAACAGCATACAGGTAAGCGGAGGCTACATCTGCGTGAGTGGAGGAACCTTTCTGAGGATTCATAGCTGACCCGAGTGTTGGAAATAAGTGACCATAGACTGCTTAGCCCTAAACATCTGTATCACACAGGCGAGCAGGTTCCCGTGTAATTTTGGGAGCCAAATGAACACAAATAGCATTAGAACCAATCCACAACAGATTGTATTCATGGTAAAAGCATTAGCCGGAGCAATGTTGGTTCCTACTTTTGATTCCTCTACTCGAAGATGAAATAAGGGTCCTTTGTTAATTGTACATATTTAATGTGGTATCAGGACAGAAGAACTTTGAAATGAATAAACAGAGGCCTTTTCAGGGACACTGAAATGCCTGCTCAGCTTCTTCTCTAAGGGGGCAGGATATCCATCTGGAATGTGTCTGTACAGTAAAAAGGAGAGGGCATTATCTTGGGTGCCTTCTGACATATCTGGAGGATTCATCTATAGATCTCTCCACAGACATGCATTCATTGCAGCTTCTAAAGCTACTTGATATTCAAACATGTCCCCTGCTTTTGTATAGGTTTGTGTAGGAATATAAGAGACCCACGAGGAATAATCTCTCTGTACTCATAAAAATTTAGTGGCAGAAAATACTGTCTTTGCATTCAAGCTAAACTGTGTGTTTCTTTTTATCCACTAAAACCTAAAAAACACAATGTATTTGACTGACAATGGGAGTCTGAGATACATATCTAAGCTTGTCTGTATTAACTAACTCTAGAAACTCGTTTTGAGGCTGAGTGAATGGACCAGAGCTAACGTGGGGTCATTGTCTTCTTTGACAGCAATTTATGACACATAACATTTTTCCTTTTGGGATCCATCTAATGATGTAGCATTAAATAAATTTTACCAGTGATATAGTTCAAAACACAAAAATAGTTTATCAAAAAGTCCCACACTACTATAAGCAAGTCCTAATGCATGTCCAACTGTCCTCAGAATGGCCCTTTATAAAAAGAAATATGTCCTAGCCCTTTCTGTCCTTCTCACAGAGGTGATCACCATGAAGGTGAAGTGAGCATCTTTATATGTAATTTTATTTTTACTACATTTGATATATTTATTTATATAGTATTATTGTGTATGCTTAACATTCACATAGATTACACTATACTGTTACTTATCCTGAAAATTCTTATTTTGTCTAACATTATTAATAAATGTAGCTAGAGTTTAGTTTAGCTTCTCTCTGGTATTCTAGGATAAAGAAAGATAATCCAGAGTTTGTTACTGGGAGGGTGAACAATTTAATTTCCAATTCCTTTCTTTTACAAACAGTGCTTTGGTGAATATGCTTATAGATGTCTCCCAGACCATATGCATGAGACTTTGTTTGTGTATATCTCCAGGAGTAATTTTCAACTCTTATTAACTCAAACTGTACTTCAGGAAGGGTGAGCTTTCTTGAGAAAATTCTGAGTCCTCAATCTGATAATACCTAATTCAGTTCTTGAAAAGCCTCAGCTAAAATTTGTTCATAAATTATGTCTTTGTCAGTTTTTATAAACTCTTTTTCTGATATGCCTATTAAATATATTTTAATTTTATTGTATTTTTTCCTTTATAGTAGTGTTGAGAATAGAAACAAGGACCATGCACAAGTCAGCAAGCACCCCATCACTGAGCTATACCCTGCCCTCTCATTTTACTCTACGCACCCTGAGTCTTTCCACACAGGGTCTCATTGTGCAGCTCTGGCTGGCCTGGGGCTTGCTCTAGACCAGGATGACCTCAATCTCACAGAGATCCACCTGCCTCAGCCTCCCAAATTCTGAGATTAAAGGTGTGCACCATGGTGCCTGGCTCTTTCTCTTTAAAGCAATTTGAGTAATTAGCCATGTCTAAAATGTTCTTCTACCTATTCAGTGCATCTTAAACTTAAAACATATTAATTTCTTTTGTGTGCGTGTGTGTGTGTGTGTGTGTGTGTGTGTGTGTATGCATGTATGTATGTAAAGGTGGCTGCCTGTGTATAGAGGCTAAAGTTGACAGCAAGAATCTTCCTCAGTTTCTCTACACTGAATTGCTTGAGACAGAGTCTGTCACTAAGCCTGCAGAGAGCCCAGAATCCTCCTCTCAGTTTCCAGCTCTGGGATTACAAGTATGTACCACCAAGCCTTACATTTTTAAACCCAAGGCTTCATGCTTGTATGGCAAACATGTTATTGTATGCACTGTCTTCTTCTTGCTCCACATTAAGGACTTTGAAAAGAACTGTGGGTTCTTTCCCTGAAGATTCTGTTTGATCTTTTTTGGTTTTGGTTTTGGTTTTTCCCCCTTTCAAGTAGAGAGCTTTCTCCCTTTAAATTTTTCTAATATTCCTGATGATATTTGTGTGTATGGTCTTTCAAATGATGATTCTTTGAAATATTAGGAGCTACTATTTCTTTATGTTTTATGATTATATTTAACTGGAATTTCCCCAACAGAGCTCATATTAGTAAAACCCTCTGTACTTTGTGGCAGAGCTCTCCTGGAGGAGTTTTGCTAGTGCCCCGGGGCATATGAACAACCTGGGACCAGCCTACAAGCATTGCAAGTCCAGGGTTTTCTGCACCATCCTGAGAATCTCAGCTCTCTAAGGCATTATCCCTAAGAGAAAATGCCAGCCCCAGGTGGGGAGCAGCTTCCTCCCCTCCTGTTGTGCTGGTTACCCTTTGAGTCTCAGTCTCCCTGAAACTGCAGCTCTGCAAAGTCTTTCATCCACCATGTGTCCATCCACGCCTCAGTGCTGCTGGGTGTTAAAATTCATCTGGTGGTCCAGTAAGGACCCAGAGTGCCGGCGATGCGATCCAGGCTCACAAGCTACTCTGGCCGTTCCTTCTTTGTTCTTGGCACGGGAATTTATCTTTGTTTTTTATAGACTTGGCCTTACATGAAGTTTTGGGGTTTTAATTTTAAATGGAATTTCTCAGTGGTTTTGTGTGTTTCCACATTAGCTCAGCCTGACAGTTTACTGGACCCATCTTTCTCTCAGCCCTACTTACCATCTTCTTTTACAATTTAATATAAAATGCCCACATTTCTTTTGGGAAGTAAGTAAATGTAACCTTTCAATTAATACAGTAAATATTTATTGAATCCTGATATATAAAATCACTAGTTTAGGTACCAGGCATTCAGAGGTATTTCATCCTTGCCTCATGGAGCCAATAGGTAAATATGTAGATACTGTCAGTCGAATGTAGCAACTACATGACCAAAGGGCGCAAAGTAGACTGTGGAAGGATCCAGAAGAGGCATGCAATTTCAGAAGCTGAGGCTCAGTGAAGGCATATATAGAAATATGAATGTGAACATTAGGCCAGAGAGTCAAAGGCACAATGCAGAGATGCGTGAGATATGAAACACGGGAAGCATTGCCCTGTGGACAGAGTGTCTCCACAGCGCTGGTGCGCTGAGTGTCTCACCACACTGGATACCTCTTAGTCATAGTGTGGAGAAGCTACGTTCATTCTTAACGAGCCACAGTCGATTTCTCCGGCTGCTGCCAGGAGAAGTCTTATGCTGGAGAGTTTCAAGGTGGTGATAGGTGGAATTAATGTTCAAAGGAATAAGCTGTGTGACAGTCTGGAGGATGTCACTTTATGTCACCATGGCTGTGGGAAAAGTAGATGGCCAATAACCAGTTTGAAGCTACGTTTCATGGTCTAAAGATTGTCTTCAAGTGCCCTCCCTGTTGGGTCTCTGAGCTGAGAGTAGTGAATGGTAGAAAGAAGTACATTTTTTAAAACCGAGAACAATTTAATTAGTTCTACCTAAATTCTTTTATTAATATGAAATACCAGTGAAGCAGATTATTTCCCTGTAAAACATAGAAACAGAGAAGCATTTTCACTAGGACATTGACAATAACTAGAGTGATGTTTGAGCCATTTGGTACAGTACAGGGAGAGCTAAGATTAAATTTACAGTAACGGTTTCCTTAAGATGAGCAGAGAGAAAGGATACTGGCCCAGAGCTCCTAAGACAGACTCCTGGGTCTTTTGAATGGATCTGGAGCATGTGTGTATTTCTTGGCCTTTAAAATACATGCTGCCCAAAGACTCAATCCACACTCTTTACTTAAAGAATTGCAATGGCCAGTCATGAGTTGAGTACAGAAGTTGGGGTTTGGCCTCTCCATTGCTATCTTGTTAGAAATTTCCTTTGCATCTGACTGTAGACAGCTGGATGCTGAGTCATGTTCTCAAGTTCTTCCAGGTTCTGCAGAGCTAAGACTGCAGTGATAGGAGAGGAGCTAATGATGTTAGGCCTCAGAAATGGAAAACTCTTGAGTGGAGAATTCTCTGGAGGTTTGCGACATCCCTCGCACCAGTACTTCAGAGTGGTGTCCACCCAGCCTGTAAGCTGCCTGGCTGAGCAAAGCCTGCAGCTGCTCTTGCTGCAGTGACCTAGATAATCAGCTTAAATGCTGACTTCAGCCAAGACACGTCAGCTCCAGACATAGCTGTTGATTCTGGAAGGCCGATCAGTGTGGGGCCCCAGAATTAAGAGCTCTTCCTGGGTAGAGATGAGATGACTGTGTTGTGTATGAGCATCCTGGGAGGCGTACGGTAAGATGGGGACAAACCCCCAGTGAACCTGAAGTCCTACACTTCCTACATGTTTTATTCAAGCCAACTGGACTCATGCCTCTTTTTAGGTTGAGGTGAGCTTTCTAAAAACACCCCCCCCCACTACCTTTCCTGCACTCTTCAGGGTGAACTCCAGTTAAGAGTTTAGAGTACAAATATCGGGACTTTTGTGGGTTCTTGATGGGCCTGCCCCAACACTAAACCTAGGAGGTATGATTCAGACCTGGGGAAAGAGGACATTTTCCCAAAAAGAGAACTTCTCAAAGACATACTACTCCAAGCTGGCCAAAAAGTTAGGGCGTCTGACCTCTACTGGATCATTTGAATAAAAGCCTCTCAGGAATAATGTTTCACAAGACGCTAACCAAAGCTTTCCGTACTGTGGAGTGCTGGGAGTCTTATACTCACAGCTGTGGTGAGTTATGCAAAGGCATGGCTGTGTAGCTCTTGGTAACTTGCATGAAGCCCGTCTTCCTGGGCATGAAGCCCGTCTTCCTGGGCCTGCCTGTTCACAGCAGCAGCATGTCTTACAGTTGCTTGTTAGTCACAGAGTGAGAGCTGTCCCTGACTCTTCTCCTATCCCTCAGCAAGGTGATTCTGAACAACATGAAAGAAGTCAGGCCTGGTAATTCTTCACCCTGCCAGTTAGGTATAATTAGATCTTTATTTTCTCAGCTGCTCAAACGTGGCTTTCTTGTGATTTATGTCATTATTAGTGAAAAGGAAATGAAGACAGGTGCTTCTTTATGAGATGAGACAGTCAATTATGTGAATGGGGTTTAAAGATGGAAATGTTTCCTTGTCTCAAAATGTATATATTGTGCACATTAATGTAACCAAACTAAAAAATATTGACATGGCATTGATATATGAATAAATGAAATTAATAAAACAAATTTAAGACAAAATATTTCAGACAGACCAAGAAAATGTAAATAAAGACTATTATTTTTCCAAACATCTCCTATTTATTATTTTTTCTATACATTGCTCCTGCTTACAGGCAGAGATGAAGCAAGGTGGTTTACAATGTAAAAAACATGCAGTGCATGTTTCTTAATCAGTGTTCTATTGCTGTGAAGTGACACCATGACCAAAGATTTGGTCTTATAAATGAAAGCACTTCATTGGGGACTTGCTTACAGTTTCCAAGGCTTAGTCTATTGTCATGTTTAGGAGCAAGGCAGCAAGCAGGTGTGATGCTGGAGAAGTAACTGAGAGCTATATCCTGATCTTTAGGCCAAGAGAGAGAAACATCCTGGCATGGACTCTTGAAACCTCAAAGCTAATCCCAATGACATACTTCCTCCAACAAGGCCACACCTCCTATTCCTTCTCAAGAAGGACCACTCCCTGATGGCTAAGTATGCCAATATATGAGCCTGTGGGGGATATCCTCATTCAAACCACCAAAGCATGTGTGCCACAAAACTGAAAACTGTTGTCTGCTGGTAGCCACATAAATTTTGGAGGAAATATATTCCCTATTGGGATGTTACAGAAATTGAAAGCAATAAGATACTGAAACCAGTGATATATACAAAATTAATTATATATATATACAAATTATATATATATATATATATAAAATATAATATATATAATATATTATATATATATAATATATATATACAAAATTAATTACAGGTTTAACAGGCATCATCAACACAATACATCCTGAAACTAACCATCTAAATTACCTTTTTTATGAGAGAATAAATCTGGGGGAAGTGTGTAGTGAAACTAACTATGATTTCTTGCACATATACCTCTTTTATTTTGTTACAAGAGACTTTCTACTCATACCACACAGACCTTCCCCCATGCACATAAATGAGTCTTTTCCTCTACAAAGAGGTATCTTGTTGGAGTATATTTGCTTTTCTTTCTCCTGCTCTTTACCTGCGTGCTTGTGTCCTGGAGCCATACAGTCAAGTTCAAAGGCATGCTGCTGTTCCCATGTTTCTGGGAAAGAAGAAAATGCAGCCTTTGATTCATTTCTCAAAGACTCCTTAGCCAGGGACTCTGAGACATTTTCCACCTCGACTTATGGAGCAAGTAGCCAAAATTAGAGGAAATATATTTCCTATGAGGATGATTTATTACAGAAGTAGAAAGCATTAATTATAAGCAGTAAGAAGGCACTGATTTCTATATCTGGGAGTTGGTGTGGCCTGAGAAAGGAAAGAAGAAAACAGTTCACATTACATTCCTTCACTTTAGGTAAGAGGCCTCTTGGCCTATTATTTGTTTCTGCATTCCATAATCCATTACTAAGAGCCAAGGAAATAGTGGTGGCCAGTTTTGTTCTTCAGAAATGGCAGCAGTCAGCCAAAATGAAACATGCAGGATACTGAGCACACTTATAGTTTAGACATTTCACTAACACAATACCCTGTGCTCTTTCAACTTAACTGGGACAGTACAGAGCAGCTAATCTTTCTGGACCTGTGCTCCTACCTTATAGATTTCCTAGAGATTAAAACAATGCTAGTAACACTATTAGAAGAAAAGCTGGCATACAAGAAGTGTTCTATAAAACGATACAAAGTTGCACTATTCAAACAAAAGCTATTACAATTTTGGTGTATTTCTGTCAATTTTTTCCTCTAAAAAGCTAGTTGTATTTTGATACATAAAAGATGGATAGAATTCTTAAATTCTAAATCAAAATATAGTTATATAATCAAAAAGTATGCAAACCTTTGAATGTATAACTCAATGAATTTTCATAAATTGAACACTATTTATGGTAGCCATGCCCAGAAAATCTCCTCCCTCCCTCAGCACTGATCTCACTCCTGTAAGGAAGGAGTCCATTTTCTTGACTCCCACTGGTAGAGATTAGTTTGGCTCACTTTATTTTTAGAGTTTACACATTTGCTAGGCATACAACTTTAACCTCATTCTTTCTCATATTCCATGAGATACCAGTGTCTGTCATGTGTTACTACTACCTGTGTACAGGAGTTCCACTGAGTACTGTGTGCAAGCTCTTGTCTTTCTAGCAAAACCTTGACATAAACAATGCTAGCTCCATCTTCCACTTTCCACTCAGATGAGCAGAGCCGTGCCGCAGCACAGCCCACTGATCTGGGTAGGGGTTAGACCTGGGATGGGACTCCTTGCTGGAGCCTAACTTTACTCTCAGCAGCTATGTTGCCGCAAGAGGGTCACTTCTGTCTCCTTTCCCCTGGTCCTCTGTGGAATGGGAAAAACAAAATGCCACCTTTATGTGTTGTTTTAAGGATAAAACCGAGTGTTTATAAGGTGTGTATTTGGCTTTGTTGCTGTTTTCTTTGAGCGAGGGTTGTTCTGTACCTTCCAGGCTGCTCTGAGTAGCTGTGACAATCAGCCTGTACTGCCACGTGAGCTTACAAAGCATGATACCTGTAACAGAATGAATTGTTTATTCAATAAGATGTTACCACACACACTTCAGAAGCATATTCCTAAAGACTGCAGAATATAATCTTGGTTATATCTCATATCCCTAACCTTTCTGCTCTCAGTAATTATTTTGGCCTTGGGGGGGTATAGTGTAAATAACCATTGCAAAGTGAGCTCTTCCTATACTGCCCAGGATGACCTCAGATTTCTGTGCTCAAGGAATCTTCCTGCCTCAGCCTCCAAATAGCTGGAACACATGCTTCTGTGTGTGTTAATTATATTTTTGTTTTTTGGTGGTGCTGGGGAATAACTCAAAACAGGTACATGCCAGGTAAGCATGCTCCCACTGAGCTGAAGTTTCAGTCTCAGCATTATAAATAATTTTTAAGGGCAATGCACACAGTGTTCTTAGCATGTGTGCACTGTCCACTGTGCATTTCTTATGACTTATCATTGGACAATCACTGAAACTGTGTGGGGCTTGGCTCTTCAGAGGAGCATGGCTACCAGCCACTTCACTGCTGCAGGGAAGGAAATATTTATCCTAAGGCCCTCGTTTCATAGCCTGTTCAAAACAACAGAGGTGGTCCATAGGAATGAGCCCCTTAAACTGAATATGTTACACAAGTATGTTCAAGGCAACAGCATCTGCTGCCAGAAGCCAGAAAGGAGAGGCAAATTCATTATTAGCATAAAGCCTTCAGGGCATCTGGCTGGGTATGAGCGGAGACTTGCCTGAAGCTTAATGGTCAGCTAAGGTCACGGCTGCCGGCAGCAGCCCCATGATTAACATTTCCAAGCAGGTCATTAATCTCCAGGAAATGTTTAGTATTTTGATTGCTGTTTGCTTAATTGAGGTTGTGAATAATTTAGTAAAGAATGATTACATGAGTATTAGAAAAAGACAAAGACTTTTTCTAATATTTAGGGAGCACCTCCTAGTGAGCACATTTCACAGCTAAATATTGAAATAGTTCAGGTTTCAGAAATAGAGCCTTCAGATTGGTGTAGATTTGTCACATGTTTCTATTAGTAAAAGGGAGCATTTCTTGTTAAAAGGGAGGAAGGCACTGATAGACCTTCATAATGTGGAAAGGCACAGGTAGGTAAAATACAGACAACTTTCATTAGGTAAAAATTTTAAATTCTCAGAATAATATTGTGAAATAGAACACCAAAAGCTTGAAATTTTCATTTTAATGAACTTTCTCTTTGTTTTTGCAGGTCAGAAAGGGTTCTTTGTTCGAAATCATTTCTTTTCCAGCAAAAACTGCCTTAACTAGCATAATGTATGCTTCTTATGCAGCGCTAATTTATTTGGTAAGTTAACTGCTAGATTGCAGAAATAAACGTATTTTCATGCCTTGTTGAAGACGGCACTGTATCTATGGTGTCGTCTAACACTAGTCTTTTATTTCTCTGAGAGATGTCTAACTCCTAAGTTATTGATTTTGCTTTGAAAATATATTTCAAGATATTCTTGTTTGATATCATATGGGTAAATTTCATTTTTTTCATGACTTTTTTTACTTGGATAGCAGAATCTTTTAAAGTACAATTTCTTAATTCTAATGTAGTTTACCTACTAATATTTTCCTTTATATTGTGGGATTTTTTTCTGTTTAAATAAATTATGACCTACACCCAAGATGATGAGAACATTATCATCTGTTATATTCTAGAAGCTATATTATTTTGCCTTTCACTTATAATCCATGTGGAAACAGGTATGAGTTAAGAGACACACACGTACCCCAATGGTACCCAGCTAAGCTACCCTTACTTATCAGGAACTTTATTGTTACAAGTATATGTATGTACTTTTGCCTGTATGTAGGCCTGTTTATAAACTCTCTATGTCTAGCTGCTTTGTCTATTCTTAGACCAGTTTTGTAGAATAAATTCTTCTAATCTATGAACATGGCATATCCTCTGTTTACTTAGGCCTTTCAAAACTTCTTTTAACAATTTTTATTTCATCATAGTTGTTACATTTGTTAACTTTTATCATATTACAGCATATAGTATTAAACTTTTCCCACAACCTATAAAATTAATGCGGTCCAAATTAAAATCCAAACAACTGGTGTGTGTGTGTGTGTAAGTTGACTAGCTGCTTCTAGACTGGTCAGGGAGGGGGGGCTGGGAATATAATGCAGCTCAAGTAGTAGGGTTCCTGCCTAGTGTACACAAAAGCCTTAGGTTTGGTTTCAAGCAATGCATACATGAATATTTGAATCGGGCATAGTTGTGCAAGCCTGTAATCCCAGCAAGCAAGAGGTAGAGGAGGCAGGGTCAAACTGAAGGGAACAAAAGGAGCATGTATGTTGCTGTGTTTTACAGTGAGGAGCAGGAGAGTCAGAAGGCAGGAGAGCAGCGGGAGGCCTCAACCCTTCGCTGTTATCCTTTCAAGAAAGCCAGAACTGAATCTGCACTGATGCCTTCTGTAGGAAGATGGTGGAACAAGCATCCTTTGCATGACTCTGCAAGTGGGAAGAGTCAGTACAACAAAGTATAAAGGAAAGAAAATGGGAAAAGCTATAAGGAATCAAGACAGGCAAAGGAGGGCTAAACGACACAAAGAAACAGCAAGGGAACTCTGAGAAAAGCACAAAACAACTGGAAACTCCAACTTTGGCCCCCAGCAGGGCCATACCAGAATACCCAGTAAAGCAGAGTGTAGACAGTCACAGTGATGCCATCAGCCTGTCTTAGCAGTGGAGAAATCCATAGTCCATGCAAGCCTTACATGTCCAGTATTGTGGTTTGTTTTGAAGGGGACTCATTGCTTGCACTTTTCTTAGAGTTTAGAGCCAGGACTCACTGTGAGAAGAGCACTGTTGAAGACTAAACTACTCTGGATCTCAGATTACACACAATGGTCAAAATTCAGAGGCACTGGAAAGTGCAAACTGTAGGGCACAGTGGTCAGTGGCACCTTCCTCTGTGGGAAGGAGAAGAGCAAGTGCTTTACTGTACGAACTGGGTTGGAAGTGCTCAGAGAAGGGCAGTGGATTCTTCACTTCCCACAGGGTTCTCCCCCCGACCCCCACCATCCTATCACCAGTCAGAGGTCAGTAGTCTGTTTGCTTCCAACACTCTGTTAGGCCTCTAAAGATACACTTTGGCTTGGACATCTGCCAATGCCTTGGGAGATAGCGGCAGGAGGCATCTGGAGTAAGAGAGCATTCACATATCAAAGATTGTTGGGGTTCATGCGGAACCAAACTTCAAGAGAGGAGGAATGCCCACCCAGTCCCATTACCAATGCTGGGGCATCATGGCCTCTTGGCATACATACTGAAAGCCTTTGCTATGAATACAGATCTGCCACAGGCATATCCTTGACCAAGCCAAGTAGAAAAGTTAGTGCAGAACAAGGCTTAATCAGTATACAGCTCTGCCTGTTAGATGGGAAATTTAATGACCACAGGCCTTACCTGTGTTCGACTATCCCCCTTCCTCACCAATAACGCTTGGCAGAATAGAGGACAAAGAAGGTAACTTTCTCAATCCATAGACCTCAGCTAGGAGGAAGTTTTTAGTGTTTAGTTCTTTTCTTACATTATTTTTTTCTTGCATCTAATTTTACTTTTTCTTTTAATTGGATTTTAAAATGTCTGTCTTACTGCTCTTAGCTCTCTTTAGTTTATTCTGTATTATTTCTGACTCTTTCTTTTCTATTGTTATTGGTGGTGGTATTGCTGTTTTGTTTCTTATCTGCTTGTTGTGTTTCTATGTCCAGAAGGTTTGTTTTTCTGTTGTTACTGTGATTACTTTCATCTTTGAGTGATAGTTCGTACAGAACTCTCAGGAGAAGGCTTCTCATTAAGAAGACCCTTGAATAAAGTAGAAAATATATCCATTCTAGTGTATGTACAAATCTGAATGTAGAAATACAAGAACTATGAAGAAAATAAGGCAGCACCACTCCTCTGACAGTTAATAAGTGAACCCAAAGATACTGAGGCATATGAATGCCAGAGAATTCAAAAGACTTTTTTTCAAAATGGTACAAGTAAGTTTGAATAGAATACAAATGAATAGCTGAATAAAATAAGCAAACCAATATAAGCAATAAGATGAAACTCAGAAAAAGAACCAAACAAACTAGAACAAGGAAAATTCATTCAAGCCTCACCAATAAACAAGGTCGACTGGAAGGCATAGTACTAGACAGCTTTTCATCACTGAAACAAGTAGCTGAAAGAAACAATTTTAAAGAAGGAAAGGTTGATTTGGGCTCGTGGTGTCAGAACTTTCAGCGAAGGCTAGCTTTCTCCAGAGCTTTCGTACTGGAGCCAAAGCATGGCAGTGGAGGCAGATGGCAGAAGCTGATCATTTAACATCAGAGAAGAAGCAGAGTGAGGAGATGTGGACAAGGCGAGGTAGAACCCCTAGAACATGACTCCAATGAAATATTTACTATAGGAAGCACCCATCACCCAAAATTACCAGCACCTTCCAAAATAGGTCCATTATCTGGGACCAACCCTTTATTTAGCCCATGAGCCTGTGGAGAATATTTCATATCCAAACCATAAGAGATCCAATCATTGAGATGTAATGGTTTTAAATCCGTATACATTGAAGGCTGGACCACTCAATCTTGTTAAACAAATACTGCAGAGCAGATAGGGAGCTAAGACTACAATACCATTCTGTCAATCCTAGTGAGTGACTTCTCTATCCCAATTCTCACCAGCACACAGACCATCAGGACAAAAACACCAACAAAGAAGCATTAGAGCTAAATACATGAAGGGTCAATGATTTAATAAATGCTTATACAATATTACATACAACAGTAGCAAAATATACATTCTCTTAATCAACACACAAAACACGATTTTTCAAAACATATTTTAAGGTTTACAAATTTAAAAAACAAGAAAGGAAGAAAAGGGAGGGAAGAAAAAACTATAGGCCAATATAATCTTTGATAATACTTGATTATCTTTGAAATTAATTAGGTGAATAAATCCTTAATAAGATACTTGCAAACTGAATTATATATTAAAAACATCATAATTGTCAGTTTCATCTCAGGATCCTAGGATGGATCTACATTTTTAAACCAGTACATTTAATACAGTATTAAATAGAATTAAGGCAAAAATGTCATGATCATCTATTTCAATGCAAAGGAAACCTATGAAATGAAATTATAGCATTTGGGAAAAAAATTAAAAGAATGGAACTTGAGGCCCTTTAACAGAATACAAATGACACAAAGAAAAGTATAGCATGTTTTGTCTCATTGTGTGGAAACTAGAATGGTTTTAAAAACATAAGCTAGTGGAAGGGCTACTAGGGAAGGTCTAAGGACTGGTGTGAGGATGGAGAGAGGCAAGATTAAGATGAAATGCCATATACATGCATGGAGCATCACTATGATGCCGCCAAGTGAGAGCATATAAGCAAGCAACGTGCTGTTCCAATAAAAGTTCTATGAGAAAAGTAAGATGCTCTGAAATCTGAAGGAGAGAAAGGAAGCTCCAAGTGTTTCCTGTCCTTGTGTCACCGTGAGGCAGTTCTTCTGCAAGGCAAAACTAGTGTAGTTCCATTGAGCTTCATGGAATAGCTGCTCCTTCACTCCTTGGCTCTGTCATCGGCATCATTAGTGAATTAGTTGAATGATTAAACATGTTGCATTTCTCACTTGTGAAGTTATTTTTATGCACATTTTATTTAAACACCTTTCCATATTTAGGATAAGAAATCAGTCTATCACTTGCCATGAGTCAGGGTCTCCTCAAAGGAAGGGCTTTTAAATTAGAACATGTAGACTGACTATGTTAGACAATACTTTCTGTCTGTGGTTGTTAGTACCTTAAAAGGAAAGATCATTTTTCAACATCTTTGTTTTATTGTTTTGGATTTTGGTACAGGCAGTCTGTGTTAATGCTGTGCTGGCAAAGATAAAGAAGATTTTCCAAGAAGAAGAATCCATAAGGCAAAATAGAGAGAGCGAGAATTTTAGGAAAGCCTTCTCTGAGCCCGTGCTCAGGGAGCCCATGTTTTCTGAAGGTGAAATAAAAGCAAAACCTTACAGGTCGTTGCCTGAGAAGCCAGACAACCTTTTAAGTCAACCCAAGCCTCCTGCCAACAAGCAGAGTAACAAGATCCAGGTTTTACATTCTGTGTTTGACCAGTCGACTGAATTGAATGAAGGAGAAATACAGACAAGAATACCACTTTAGAGAGCTCAATAGTTACCGATCCACAGGTAAATTTCATCAGACATACCCGAAGAATAAGCTGAATGCTCTTTTAAGAAGGGATAGGGTAGGGAAAAACTGACAACAGCCTCTTGTATTTATATGGCATAGAAAAATAAAATGAGTCTTGATGTCAATATATGTTTGACTATCCAGTATTGTTTTAATTTTTATTTTTCATGTGTATATGTGCAGTACCTGTACAGAGAGTATCAGATCTCTCAGGCATGGATGCTGGCAACTGAACCAAGTCCTCTGGAAGAGCAGAACATCTCTTAACTACTGAGCTGTCTTCACAGCCCTGACCATACAGTAATTTTAATAAGAGAGTTCATATTTTGTTGTTAGAACTTACACTGTGTTTATAATATGGATGTGCTCATAATTCATTTATATTTTTATTTAAGAAGTGTTTTGAATGTTCATCTGGAAAGGAAATTTTCGTAACAAAATGTTATGCATTTTGGGACTGGAGAGATGGCCCAACAGTCAAGAGCAGTTGCCACTCTTACAGAGAACCAAGACTTGGTTCTTAGCATCCTCATGGTAGCTCTCAACAATTTGTAACTGCAGTCACTGGGGATCTAACACACTCTTCTGGCTTCTGCCAGCACCAGGTGAGTGTGTTGTACATATATACAGGCAGACAAAAACTTTTTAAAAATGCTATGCATCTTTTTCAGATATAGTAAGAATACATTTCCATTTGCAGGCTGTAGAGCTGAGTCTTCCTGCTGATGACTTTATTACTGACTTGTGAAGTTATGAAGGACTTGACAATTATATATACCATAAATTGTAAAAACAAAATGTTACTTGCAAATCTGATGAGAAGATTTCTGTATGTTAGGACAGGATGTAATAAGGTAGGAGTTGCTCTTTAATAATGGAGAGTGGCTATATCCTCATTCTAACTCTGAATTTCTGGCTCAAACGATTCTTCTTCCTGAGCCCCCTGAGAAGCCAGGACTATAGGTCTCATGCCACTGAACCTAGCAAAGTGACCACTTTCATTTTCAAATTTAAAGACACAGATTAAGAACAGGAAACCTAGTCCATATTAGTCATCACTGCCACTGGCTCCTGACAGAAATGCTGCTATCCTTGGCTCTATAAACCAAGGTCCTAGTTTTTGCCTAAAGGAATGACTTTAGTTTCTTTGAGGCACTTTACGTTCTAATGTATGATACTATTTTGTGGCCATTCAAGAAATAATAGGCTGGTATGAACTCCCCTCAGAGATGATACATTTTCTGAACCCCTTGAGTAACTAACTGCTGGTGTAAACACTGTTGAAAAGCCCAAGCCTGGCTTATTAGCATTTTTAGAATTAAGTAACAAATATCTTCTGTCATGTAACCCATATCCCCCCAAAAAACGAAATATACTACCCTACAGCAAAAGGTGCAAGCACATGTGAGTCACTAATGTGGGTGCTGGGAACCAAAGCACAGTCCTCTCAGAAGGAGCAGTGTGCACTGCACCCCTGAGCCATCTCTCCAGGTCTCTCACTTATCTTTACAACAATGAATCAAGAGCCCAGGTACAGTTCTTTGAAATGTTAAGTACTTAATTCACCCCACGTCATGAAAAGTCCTATGCTTTGAGATTTAGTTGTATTTTTTTTAACAGTCTTCATGCTGAATTTATAACCTACATATCCTTTCTGGCCCCATTTATGCCTACATTTTACAGAGTGCTGAGTTGTGCATGACAGACACCCAGGGTGTTGCTCTAAGTCCTGAATAACAAGTACGATATGGGTCCCAGGCAGCCAGAACAGCGCTGGCCACACCTAACTGATGTACTAAAACAGGGAATACCAAGAGAGCATCAGCCCTGCTCATAAACTCTGAGGGACAAAATACTACGCTCTCTGCTGTCTACACATTTATGAGAAACTGTACACACACACACAATGTTCTCAAAAATTCTTTAAAACTTTTATTTGAAAGTTTCATGTAGGTAAAGTTCTTTGGTTCATTGGAGACTTTACATATGTCTTGGCTAGGGTGTCACTGTGTGTGGCCTCTTTATGTCAAGAGTCAGCCCTGATAAGAGACAGGTCAAGCTAAATTTTACTGGGTCTTCACATATAGCACTCCCCAGTCCCCTTCTTGATAGGCTCTCACTATGTAGTGCTGGCTGCCTGGAGCTCACTATGTAGACCAGGTTAGCCTCTAACTCACAGAGATCCTTCTACCTCTGCCTCAGAATGCTGAAATTAGAGGTGTGTACCGCAACTAGCTTTAAGTTTCTCACTTTTAAGTTCAATATATACATTGGCCTCAATTTTTGGTGGCAGTTTTAACATGTAAAACATGTGCTAAACATTTGTAAGTGTCTCAAGTCAGGGTTTCTATTCCTACACAAACATCACCAGAGGAAGTCAGGGCTAGAAGTCAAGCAGGTCAGGAAGCAGGAGCTGATGCAGAGACCATGATAACTCCAGTCTGTGTCAAGCTGACACACAAAACCAGCCAGTACAGTAAGCAAAAGTATAATATACAACTAAAATTCGAGAATCTCAATGTGTTTAAATTTTACCTTTAAAATTGTAAAAACCACAATTAAATACAGGAAGTCAGCAATCTGTGGACACAGCAAAGCAAGAGGAGCAGAGGACTGCTGGGAACTGTTGAGGCAAGTGAGTTTGAATTATGAAAACGTTCCAAAACAAAACACGTTGTAATTGGGAAAACATGTCTTTGCCCAATTTACATTTTTCCTGTTAAATTTTCTGCTTTATCTATTATCAACTGCGTTTACTCTAAGTTACCTTTATGCTTCTTAAACTGGTGTACAGATTCCAATCAGACCTGAGAAAGATGGAATGTATTCTGTTGACCTGGGAGGGGGCTCTGAGATCATACTAAAGTAAATGTGCATTTAAACTTCTCAAATTTAAGACTTTAAAAATATCTGCCTTTATTTTTATTTAAGTGTAAATGACTTGTATGTGCAGGTGCCCACAGAGACCAGGAATGGAACTCAGGTGCTCTGAAAGAACAGCAAGAGCTCTTAGCCACTGGCCCATCTCTCCAGTCCCTGACAAGACACGTGTACCTATGTTGGAAAAAAAATCCATCTTTGGTACTGAAACAAAATTACTTTAAAATATTTACAAACATACACACATTTTTTTTTTTTTTAATCAGGAAGAACTCTGAATCACTTTGAATTCTCCAGTGGCATAATAATCAGAGTCACATTTAAAAGGTTCCTTAGAAAGCGTCACGTAAATATTGCCATTATCCACTGTCACGGTATGAATCCTTTGCTTTACTCCTTTGGAGCACCACTTGGGTTTTGCTGATGGGTCATTAGGATTTATAGACTGGTATAATCCTTCTCCTGTTGCCAAAGTGATTTTGTATTTATGCCAGGGGCAAACAATACATGATTGTCCATTGAAATCCTGGAGGGGAAAAATATGAGATTTAATAGTCTTGAACTTAAAGTGTTTAGGATAGGTCTCAGATTTAATCTAATGCAGGAGAGCTGGGCTACAGAACGGCACCAAGTGGGCGGCACACACCAGTAATTCCAACGCTCACTTGGAAGCTGAGGCAATGGGCTCTTGAGCTTGAGGCCAGCCTGGACTACACAACGAGACTTTCATAAACAATGAAG
Source organism: Uromys caudimaculatus (assembly GCA_028551405.1). Lineage (NCBI taxonomy): Eukaryota > Metazoa > Chordata > Mammalia > Rodentia > Muridae > Uromys > Uromys caudimaculatus. Next base: position 69,919,107 of record CM052716.1, on the reverse strand, counting down.
AGCCTGCCAGTGAGAGCGCTCTGTGGTGAAGGCACGCTGTGATTTCAGCCCCAGAAACCCACAGATAGATGAGGAGAGCAGCCGCCACAAGGCTGTCCCCACACACAAATAAGCAGATAAACATAACAAATGGACAGAAAGCCTTGTCTCCTCCTACCTACAAGTTATTCTTCACAAAGCAAAATCTGAGAACAATCAAGCCCCTTCTGTAGCTAGAACTTTGTGAGCTGGAGCTCCAGCAGGGGAGGACTGGCTGGCAGAAGACCTCACTGCCTCATAGCCAGTAGATATCTACATTAATGTTACTTCCTTGGCAGAAAGGGGGCAGAGCTTCTAGTGCCTCCAGAGGAATTTTCACTAGCTTCCAGAAGAATTGTAATGCCTAGGCATTACTAAAGGCATGCTTGCAAGGCTACTGGACAAGCAATTTGTGATCCCCACTTTTAATGTCTTAATGAAATGCCTCCAAGCCTTAAGGAGCATGGGCAGCACCTGATCGGCTTTAAACACAGCTGTCTGTTCAAATTCAGTAAGCACTGGGGACTAGGGTTCTGCATGTGAAGAGGCTCCAACATGCCGAGCGTGCTGGGCTGTAGCTCACATGTTAAATAGCAAGTTCTTTATAGCCTACAATTCTAGAGACAATTCTATAGCATTCTCACCAACATGTGCTTACAGTCCAGGACACCAGAAACCGAGAGTCGCTAATACGGGTTCCCATAGAGGTACCAGCAAATAGTGACATTTTCATAACAAATACATGCCATGCCCTGTATTTGGAACATGTATGACTACCATGCAGGCTTGTACTTTATAGCAATTAGACAAAACAAGACAAAACAAAACAAAACAAAAACAAACAAATGGAAGGCAGAAATTAGATAACTAGTTTTGGAGTATAAAAAAGCAAAGGCAATTTCCCCAAATTCTTCAGGTAATTATTTCAAAAGTCGGTTTCTTTCAAATATTTTGAAAACCTTTTATTATATTGATTAATACCCTTTCTTATATTGAAAATACATACTCATAAAATTCTAAGTATACAATATATAAATAAAAATGAATGTTTTAGAAATGCAAGTTTACTGGAACTACTCCATTTGCTCTTAATATTCACAGAGACATTGTTAATATCCCTCCGTACCAGCGCAGGTAGGCCTGCTTCATTAATTTAATGGGTGCACAATGTTCCAAAGCATGGCTATGTTATATTTATTTTTGACTGTTTATTTTTGGCTATGCTATATTTATTAATGAGATAATCTTATATTTTCCATTATAATGATACTGCAACAAGCTTTTCCTGTATATAATCAAACAGTTATGCAATTATATCCACAGAGTAGATAACAGAGTATATTTGCTACTTCAAAGGCTGTACCTGTTATCTGTCTGGAAAATGATTTTCTTTATATTTTAAGGTATGAATAGGTAAGAGTAATGACAATCATCTTGAAAGCACTACAGTGGAATTGAATGTAAATTATCAATCTTTGGATAAAGAATAAAATAATAAGAATGTAAGAAACATTTAAGTTTATTTAGAGTAAATTTAATTTTACATACCTCAATTTCTCCCAAGTGTAAGGGCCCTCCAGAATCTGAAAAAGAGTTGATATATCTAGTCACTTAATTGAATTTTGATAGTTTTGTGATAAACAAGTACAAATTCTATAAATGAAAACAAATCTTACGGTAGCAGCGAATGTCCATAGCATGATATTCCCCTCTGTGATAGAAAATGACCACTTCTCTGTCATGGACAACAGCTGTCATTCTTTCCGATTTCCTAATGTCCTCTTCTCTGCCAACACAGACGGATGTATACTTCCTTTCCTCATCTTGTTCAGAGAATTCAAGGTCCATGCTGTTTAGTGAGGAGAGGACGGAAGGAGGAAAACACTGTAAGTGTTCCTGTCTGGTCTGGGTTTCTTGACATTAATGAATGGTTTTTTTGGTTTTTTTGTTTTTTTGGTTTTTTTTTTGTTTTTGTTTTTCAAGACAGGGTTTCTCTGTGTAGCCCTGGCTGTCCTGGAACTCACTCTGTAGACCAGGTTCAACTCAGAGATCCTCCTGCCTCTGCCTCCAAAGTGCTGGGATTAAAGGCGTGCACCACCACGGCCTGGTGAATGTATTTTTCTATAGCTGTATTTGTTCATCTTTACGTTGATTTAGGGACCCAACATTCACCAAACCAAGGACGACTCCCCACTGTCAGGGAAGACATGGTTAGTTCAATGCTTAAGAAGGGAATTTTGGAGCAGATGCATACGCCTGAAGAGACTAAAGCTTCATTGTACTTCCATTCCTTATCAAATTCAATACTAAAGAACATCCAGTTGTTCTCTGCACTGCCTTACTCTGCTGAAGGAGTCCCACAGATGCCCTGCCCAAGTGGCTCACTTGAAGTGCGTGAACACATAGCTGACTTTTGTGTATCCAACTAGGTAACTACTCTGTACGAGAGAAGTGTGAATAGATTGTTCCATAGTCACAGACAGACACTAAGATGATTTTCCCCCTTTGATTAACTTATACAAGAGGATTACAGGTCATGCACTTTTTTTTCCCCCTTAGAATAGATATTCAGCCTTTTCTTTTCTTTTCTCTTTTTTTCTTTTTTCTTTTTAAACCAGAAGGTGACTCAGTAGCTCATGTATGCCCTGAGATTGTATTTACACTCTGCTGACTCCATGTGAGAAGATCCATCTTGACACATGGTTGTTGAGGTTTCAGGACCCTTATGTGACTTCACAAAACAAGGTCATCCACTAACAGAAAACATTGAAGTACAGAGTCCTGTAGGCACCTGAACTGTTTCTTTGAAGCAGAGCCACTTCAATTCCTTTATTTATGTGAGAAAATTCAAGGTTAATGATGGATGACAGAGGTAACAGTGTCATGGTAATATCTAATCACAACCATTCACAATACCAACAGAGAGGCTTCTTGAGGAATAACTGGGGTGGTTATCTCCAAAGCCACCAGAGAATTACAAATGAGCTATCTTCAGATTCTCCTTCAAAGTTTTCTCCTGGTTAGAGATGATCAATGACTATGGAGTTAGGACATGCAAGCCTTCTGCCCTTTCAAGGACTGTGTCCTACATGGCATGATTGATAATGAATATATAAATACGAATGACATACTAAAGTAAAACATGATGAAATTACACTGTGAAAGAAAGTGACAGGGTGAGGACATCTTGCAAAGAATGAACTGTAGAGTCACTGAGGTAATCAAGCTGAAACTCCTAAACTAAAACGAGCCAGATGTGCGAAGCACTGTTGGAGAACTCCATAATGAAGAAAGAACAACCCTGGTTAACCTGAGGAACCGGATATAGTGAAAACAACATGCAAGCTTGGCTAGCAGACTGGGCTAGAGGTAAAAACGAGTTGCAGAGCACTGGTGGGGACAGGAGACATTTCCAGCACCGGGTAGTCACTAACTGATGTATAGCAAGGAAGTTTTACATGTTCTCCCTTTAAAAACAGTGCTCCAGGCTCTCTGGAAAACGGATGGTAACAGGGCCAGCATGAAAGCACAGAGAATAAAAAGTTGCTACATACAGCGAAGCGTCAGAGCCACGGTGGCTTGGCCAGAGTGTTTCTGATGTGTAGGAATAACCAATCCATAAAGCCCTTCCCATTTAGAGGACAAGTGGAAGACACCAAGAGAGGCAAGACCAGCACACAGAGAGAAAGCCACACCTAATGACTATACATGCAACTAATTCATTCTTCATGCTTTCACCTGCCTCAAAAACAGGTAATAAGCAAAGAGAAATAAAGGCAGTCAATGAGACAAAAATCACTAAATGATACATGAAAAAAACCGAAACTGCATGGTTCTATAACGGTTGTTAACAAAACCTTCAAACTATCCGGCCCCATTTTTATAAACTGACTTATTTATTTATACCTCCCAAAAACCAAATATTGGTTATAATCTAATTAAATTTATATCCATAACATAGTCATTTTAGCCCTCTTTTGCCTAAATTTCTAAGTTTTGTCTGGCATTTTACTCTTTGGGCCAAATGTAGAAGTTAAAATGTGAAGAAAGAAGTCAGGACTAAGAAATTACTCAATATTTTTCATAGAGACAGTCTCAAGGGCTATAGCTATGACCCACCCTCGAAACACAGCCATTGTGACCACTCAGCACATGTTCAAGATGCAAAGCTACCTGAGGACCCAGCTATTCCACCCTGGGCATATACCCAGAAGATGCTCCAATATGTAATAAAGACACATGCGCCACTATGTTCATAGCAGCCATATTTATAATAGCCAGAAGCTGGAAACAACCCAGATGTCCCTCATCAGAGGAATGGATACAGAAAATGTGGTACATTACACAATGGAGTACTACTCAGCTATTAAAAACAATGACTTCATGAAATTTGCAGGTAAATGGATGGAACTTGAAAATATCATCTTGAGTGAGGTAACTCAGTCACAAAAGTACGAACACGGTATGTACTCACTGATAAGTGGATATTAGCCCAAAAGTCTGGAATACCCAAGTTTCACTTTACAGTAACTGCTGGCCTGAGAGTGAGGTCCCAGATGGAGGAGTTGGAGAAGGAACTGAAGGAGCTTGCAGCCCCATGGAAGGAGCAACAGTGTCAACTGGCCTGACACCCCCAGTGCTCCTGGAGGCTGGACCACCAACTAAATAATAGACACTGAAAGACCCATGGCTCGGACCACATATGTGGCAGTGGAGGGCCTTGTTGGCCATCAGGGGGAGGAGAGGTCCTTGGGCCTGAGGGTGTTAGAGGCCCCAGTAAAGAGTAATGTCAAGGGGGGGAAGATGGGAGTGGGTGGGCAGGTGGGTGGGAGGGGGAATAACCTCACAGAGGTGGGAGAGGGGGGAGGAAATAGGGGGTTTCCAAAGAGGAGACCTGGAAAGGGGGAAACATTGGAAATGTAAATAAAGTATCAGAAAATTAAAAAAAAAAAAAACACTAAATAATGAAATAAAAGACACAGGTATACATAAAAAAAAAAAAAAAGATGCAAAGCTACACAGGTTTACAAGGCGTGCTTGTTTTTAGACAGGTCTCACATGTCTTTTCTGACCTTGCGCTCCAGATCTTTCTACCTCCACCTCCCTATCACTAATATTTCTTGCCTTGGCTACCACACCAGGTTTATGTAGTGCATAAATCCAGGGATCAAATCCAGGGCTCTGTGCACACATGGTAAGAACCCTAACTAAGCTATCTCTCTTCTCTAGCACCAAATGCTATGTGTGTGCTTTCAATACCCAAATAATAATTTGATTATCTTAAAAGACCTCAATATATGTTTATATCAGACATAACCTTCCAAATCAAAATGAAATAATTCTAAAGTTTTGAAGCAATCTTAGGTTTCATTTCGTTTTTGATTCCCTCTTTTAAAAAAGTTATTTTATATGTATGGGTGTCTTGCTTGCATGTATATTTGTGCACCACATGTTCATACTTGGCTGGTGCTTAAGGAGGCCAGAGGACAGTATCAGATCCCTGGAGCTGAAGTTACAGAGAACTGCATGAACCATGTGGGGGCTGAAAAATCAATCCTGGGTCCTCTGGAAGAACAGCCAGTGCTCTTAAACCACTGAGGCATTGCTTTAGCCCCTTTCAATTTGATCTTAGCAATTTTATAATTGTATGAATCTGTTGTTATAGTATGAGGTTTACAATTTTGCTTTATGCAAGATAAAGAATTACATATGGAAAGTAAATGAAGTAAAAATGATGTCCCACATTATCAGTAGAAATTGCTATTAAACACACTAAGAAGTGTACTGTGAAATGTTCCTAGTATTAAAAATATACAGCTGTCTAAAACTGAAAATACTATGAATCACATGGTAACTTCAAATACTCCAATTGTACGAAGATGGCTCTCACAATCTACCTTCTAAACTACCCTGATACTGCCACATTCATAATAACTTAGCACACCGTTTACTTGACCAAGCAGGAAGCTATCATATTGGATAAGTTCAGATAGAGGTTAATATTTTGTGTATATGTACCCACATATCCAACTTGTTTAAAGGAGAACTTGGACCTAGATTATACGGCTCCAACCAATAAACCTTACAATGTTAGAAAGGAAAAACTATGACTCACTGAAGAGCAAGTTTATAAAAACAGAAAACACTTACTTAGGAATAAAACCCTTAGTGAGTTTATTAGAAGAGAGCTTTTAAAAAGGGAATTTATCAGCTACTGTAACAACGGGCAGCTAAACCAGGTGGAAGATAGGATAGCCTGGGTTCTAAAATATGCATGAATAGAAGGAGAAATGTGTCCTGATGTGGTTCTGAGAAACAAAAGCTTTCATTTGTGTATAAACTTTACACAAATTAAGTTTAGGAACTACTGTGGAATTCACAGCCAACCCTTGTTCTAATTAACCTAGTTGGGCTGGGATGCAGCTCAGTGGTAAAGAATGGGCAGACTAGCACACGCCACAAGTTCCACCGTGTGTGTGTGGGGGGGGGGGGGTTGGTTGGGGGCAGGGGGGCTTAACTTAGCATTTAATTATTGTGATGGTTTGAACAGGAATGGCCCCCTGCTCCATAGGGAGTGGTACTATTAGGAGGTGTGTTCTTGTTAGCATAGGTGTGGCCTTGTTAGAGGAAGGGTGTTACTATGTAGATGGGCTTTGAGGTCTCACATATGCTCAAGCTAGGCCTAGTGGATGAAGATGTAGAACTCTCAGCTCCCTTTCCAGAACCATGTCTGACTGCATGCTGCCATATTTCCCACCATGATAATGGACTAACATCTGAACTACATGTAAGCCAGCCCCAATTAAATATTTTCTTTTATAGTTGTTGTGGTCATGGTGTCTCTGCACAGCAATAAAACCCAAACTAAGACTATTGTTACATGAAAAACATATATATGCTGTTTTAAAAAATTATTCCACAATAGCAAAAATAGTTTTAACAAGAAAAGCAAGGGGCCAATTGTGGTGGCATACATCTCTAATCCCAGCACTCAGAGGCTGAAACAGGCAGATCTCTGAGTTCAAGGCTAAACTGGTCTACATAGTGAGTTCCAGACCAGTCAGGGATATATAGTGAGACTCTGTCTTAAAAGAAAAGGGTAAAGGGGACATTACCATCATTTGTGGCTGACAGGAAGCTGGAACTTCCTGTTTCTCTGGTCATCTGGTTTTGCTTGATTTGGTCAAGTATACAAATTTCTAGGGAAAATTCACCTTCAAAGGTGGATCTACAGCTTTATCAGATTTCATGGAAAGAACACAAAACCAAGTAAGAAAACAAAGAAACAAGTAGAGAAACGGGAAATAGGCTGAAGTAAAGGAAATCATATTAAATTTGCTACACATACACCCTACAAAATAAGATGTAGAATATATGAAGAACTCCTATGGACAGTAAGAAATGCCAAACAAGAAAAGAAAAAATGGACAGAAGACATGACCAAACAGTTCACAGACAAGAAAACACAGACTGGACAACAGTCACATGTGAATATGTTTAACCTCATCAGAAAAAAGGAAAGAAAATGCAAAGCAAATCCCAATCTAGAATATTTTCATCCAGACTAGCAAAAAAAAAAAAAAAAGATAGAAGGCTGGCAAGAATATGGCACAGCCACTTGTGACGCAGCACGGTGCCACCCAGGAGAGCTGAGCAGTCTTGACCAACATCCCACGTGAGGCATGTGGGAAGAATGACTACACCAGCTAAGGTCAGGAAACAGTACAGACCATTAGGAGTGGGATGATGAATTTGTATATCCATTCAATGGAATGCCATAGAAATGCAGTAGAAACAGACTCATTTTAAAGTGTGAACATAAGCTTTTATTTTTTAATAGTGCAAAAGCACACAAAACCAAATAATGTTATTCATGAATACATGCTCTTAAAATATTTTCATTATTATTAGTCTTGATATTTTGCCTGCATGTGTGTCTGTACACCGTGTGCACGTCAGGTGGCATAGAAGCCAGGAAGAGGGCATCAGATCCCCTAGAACTGGAGTTATAGTTATAAATCGCCATGTGGGTGCTGGGAATTTCATCCATGTCCCCTGGAAGAGCAGCAAGTGCTCTTAACTGCTGAGCCATCTCTCCAACTCCTATGAATACATCTTTATAAGATAAACTAAAGAGAAAAGCAAGAATAATAAAAATATTCTTAAAGCCTCAAAAACATTGCTGATTCTTATATTTAAAACTATTCTTTGTAGTATTTAAGTTGAATTCTACTTTATGTCTCTGTTATAAACTCAAGAAAAATAGGGGTTTGTATTAGAGCATTTATCTGCACAGAGATCAAGAATCAACTCTTTCAGAATTTTGTATATCTTATAACAAAACTTATTACTAGATAAGAAGTTAGCCACCCTCAGCACACACCAAAAACTAACAAACATCCAATAAATGTAGACTAACTCTCAAAGTTAACCACTCCTGACAAGGAAACAAATAAAAGCAAATACAAACTTCTCTCAAATTTCAGTGTTTGAACACAGGGCGTTTACAAGGTTTGCCTCCAGCCAAGAAAACTGTAGAGAACTTTGAAGGAGCTGATAAGGAAGAATAGAGAGGGCTCTGTCTACTGATAACTGTTTCAGAGAATTATGATTATAGCCTGGTACATGCTTAGGAGTATTACTTGTCAAATAATAGTTTTCTTTCTGTATGATAAATAGTACCATTTATGGTATGTGATAATTATTTAAAATTAACACCCATATTGTTCTTAATTAAATACTGCAAATATTACAATTCATTCAGACAATGAGTTCATGTGTTCATCTTTAAGAATAAATTCTGTTATTCTGATAAACTGTTCAGGCATGCCTAATATGCCTACATACAGTTCCTCTCTTTAAAACAAAAGTAGAATCTTTTCTTAAAGTGTAGCTTATTTACACTGACATGAAATTGTATGTATTTACAGCATACAACCTGACATACACATACACCGTGGAATGACTAAATCTAGATTATAGAAAAGCAAGCTGCCATACATAATTAACATATTGTGATAAGAACATTTTACATTCACTTAAGTTTTTCAAGAATACAAAATAGTATTAACCATAATCACCACGTGTACAATAGAGCTAAGATAAACAGATTCCTTTAACTAAATAAAAGAAAGCATAAAATTGGACAACTACCCAATTTGAGAAATAGCTGATTTTCTTCTTTAAAAAATGCAGTTCTGTTCTACCATTGTCTTTTTAAAAAAAGCTATTTTGTTGTTTTTAGATCCCTAAAATTAGGTTTCTTAAAGTGAGAATTCCACATAAAACTACTTGTTTTAGATAAGTGGATGGCCCCAGTTTTAAATACCTTTCTAATGTAGATAATTTATTCAAGTATACAGTCACTGGAGACAAAAGACATGAAATTAAAGGTACTCACATTCACGTGTCACTCCTCTTGAGCAAAGACCAAGGGGCTCTTACCAAGAGTGGGGACTTGGCCCACACATTATCACAATGCTTATCTCTAGGGTGACACCCTTGCTTTTAGGCTCAGGGAAGGGAAATGCTTTAGTCAGTAGCAGTTTGATGATAATAAAAACATGACTAGCTACATTTGACTACTGCTTGGGACCTGCAGGTAAATGTTCGTTACTCCTCACAAAATTAAATATCTGTAAACTCATGTTGTTGGTGTAACTTTCGTATAACTAGCTGCCAGCGATTTATAAAAAAATAATCAGAACATGTGGCCTGAAAGAAAATCATCTTGAAAGCCACGAAAACCGATCAGCAAAAATGCAGAGAGCTTTATATTCCCAATGCATACATGTATCAGAAAAGATGGGTCTGAATTTAAATCTAGGAATGCTAATGTACAAGATTGTGTTCACAAATATTTAAAGTAAAACACTTGTCCAATTTAATGAAGCCATGCAGCTGAGCAAATTGCTGCCAATGTCTGGTATTAAAGATGACAAGGAGTTTCACTTGGGTCTGAATCCCAGAATGCTTCATAAGAGGCCTGTATCATAGAGTGTGCAGAGAAAAACCACGTTAATGCCCCTCTACTATATACAGCTGCGTGCAACCACAGGAAACGCAAGATTGGTAGCCACCCCCACGGCTTCTGCAGTTCTAACACCAGCTTTATTTGCTAAGAAGACAGCCCGCAGCTGCTAGACTGAGCGGCGCCAGGGACAGTACTGCAACAAGCAGCAGTCCCGAAGGCCATCCCAGGGAAACATTTGGGGTGCGTGGGACATCAGAAGGATTAGCTTTCATAGTTTACGTGCACACGTGCGGGAACGCGTATTTAAATGGCTGCAGGTCCCGGTGGCGGCCCAACTGTCAAGGTGAACAGTTCACTGAGGCTCTTTCCGGAGGCCGAGCCTTTACGGAGTGCCAGCCCACGAGGGACCAAACACTCAGACACCCGAGGACACGGAACCTCCGCCAACCGCCGCAGGAAGTCCAGGCCCCGCTGGAGTCCAGCGGGAGTCCGACCGGAAATAACGTGTCAGAAAGCTCCGCCCCCCGTCCGCACCCATTTCCCGCACCGCGAGAATCCAACTTACAATGCTTGGTCCTCGCCTCGCCCTCTACACCCAGCTCCGGCAGCTCCTGCGTAGTGCGCCTGCGCATGGCGAGTTTCTGAGGGGGCGGGGCAAGGGTCATGGGCTAGAAAGTACTGTCTCTCCTCCTCTACCGCCCCTCTACCCCCAGGCTGCTGCCGTGTTTCTGGGATTTTTTAGCTCTGGCGAGGTATGAGTTAGTTTGATGGTGACAGCCAGCCTGCCCTGTTCTTCCACCATAAGTGGCATCATTTTCTTTTTTTTAAAGAACGATTATTGCTCTCACTCTAAATTTGTCCAAATTTTAAATGCACTCAGCAATTTCACGCCTAAGCGAAATAATACCTAGAACATAGGAAAACTTTACAGCCATATACTGCATACCCAAAGGTCCAATTCCATACTGTACATCATACAGGTTCCCATGTGTAGTATGCTCTCTTTAACATAAATAACTTATTGCTTGAGATACGAATAGGTTAAGTATATGTGTATACTAAAGCTTTTAACAATTAGATTTAAGGAGAGATGGTGTGTTTTCACTTTCAATTTTTTTAACTGCCTATTTCTCTTTTGGTATTATATTAAAAGCAACACAACAAGAATTCCTCATGCCGAAAGGTGAAAGCTAAATGAGTCTTCTAGGTTTGCAAGCGTTTTCTGTAAACTGACACATGGCAAGCACTTGTAGAGCCAGCTACTGTGGGGGCTGAGGTAGATCTTTTGAACCCAAGTGTTGGGCAGCACAGAGACCCCCCCCCTTTTTTTTTTGCTTGTTTTTTTGTTTTTTGTTTTAAAAAAGGCCAGCAAGATGGTTCATGGAGTAAGGGTGCTTGTAAACCTTACAGCCTGAGTTGTAGCCCAGAGCCCATGTAATGATGAAGGAACTGACCCCACAAACTATGCTGTAGCATGTATGTCCCTGCTCACACAGAATAATAAAGATTTTTTTAAAAAATCAGTGATCCTTTGATATAATAGCCCATAACCTTGGCTAGGTTTTAGATTTGCCTAGGAATTAAAAACAAACAAACAAAAAACAAAAACAACTTTGCCCAGTCCAGCAGATCAATGAAGTACAAATCTCAGAAGGGATTCAATATATTTTTAACTTCCAAAATAATTCTGCTAGGAACCCAAAATTGGACCCTGAAACCTGTATTTAACATACTAACATAGTGATTTCAGTGTCCCAAAGGACTGGGGAACCTGAGACACAGGGGTCTTGTTCACTTATCCTGGTGTGTTGCATATATATTTTTTTTTTCTTTCAAGACAAAGTTTTGCTGTGTTTTCCAGGTTTGTCTCAGATGTGTGAGCTCAAGTGATTCTTTCAAATTACCCTCCAAGGTCTCTCAACTCACAGCACTTACAGGTGTGTGCCTGCGTATCTGGCTTATTGAAATATTTACAAAATGAGCCACAACAAGTAATACCCAGAGAAGTCCAGAATAATAGCTCAGTGTTAGTTTCTTTCATACTATTCTGTTCACTATATAGTTTTAGGATAACCAGTGATGTTTTATAGAACAATGTTTGTCTTGGTTGGGATTTTACTGCTGTGAACAGACACTATGACCAAGGCAACTCTTATAAAGAACACTTAACCGGGGCTGGCTTACAGGTTCAGAGGTTGAGTCCATTATCATCAAGGCAGGAACATGGCAGTGTCCAGGCAGACAAAAGTCTGGAGGAGCTGAGAGTTCTTCATCCAAAGGTAGACAAAAGCCTGGCTTCCAGCAAGCTAGGACAAGGGTCTTACAGGCCACACCTACAGTGACACACTTCCTCCAACAAGGCCGCACTTCCTACTAGTGCCACTCTCTGGGCCAAGCGCATTCAAACACTACAATGTTCCTTTTTTACTATTGATCAAACACGGGGTAATTATCACCTTAAAAAGTATAAAAAATTGGCCGGGCAGTGGCGGTGCACGCCTTTAATCCCAGCACTTGGGAGGCAGAGGCAGGTGGATTTCTGAGTTCGAGACCAGCCTGGTCTACAGAGTGAGTTCCAGGACAGCCAGGGCTACACAGAGAAACCCTGTCTCAGAAAAAAAAAAAAAAAAAAAAAAAAAAGTATAAAAAATTGAAATAATATTTGCTTTATCTACCAGCAGTCTTGATTCCTGAAAATATTTATTTTATGTGTCTGAGTACCTCTGTGTGTGTGTGTGTGTGTGTGTGTGTGTGTGTGTGTGTGTGTGTGTGTGTGTGTCCCACATGCATGTAGGCACCCTCAGAGGTCAGAAGAGGGCATTAGAGCCTCTGAAACTGGAATTACTATTACAAGTGGTTGCAAGCTGCCATGTGTATGCTGAGGACTGAACCTGAGTCCTCTGCACAAGCTCCTAGGAGATGCACCCTCTCTCCAGACCCTGTCCCCAGTTCTGTTTGTGACACATGGAGCCAGACCCTGTCCCCAGTTCTGATTGTGACACATGGAGCACACATCCAGCTTGGGCCACCAAATGATTAAATAAGGATTTCAGTTAGAAATGAAATGTTTTCTTTTGCTTAGCCTAATCTGACATTTTTAATTTTTTAATTCATTTTATCTGTATGAGTCTTTTGTCTACATGGATGTCAGTGTACCATGTGTTCCTGATTCCTGAGGCAGTCAGTCAAAAGAGGACATTTATTTCCTTGGGACTGTAGTTACAGATGTTTCGAGCTTCCATGTGGGTGCTAGGCATTGAACCCAGGTCCCCTAGACAATCAGTGAGTGTTCTTAACCACTGAGCCATCTCATCAGTCCATAACCTGACATTTTTAAAGGGATACATATTTTAGATCCATTGTCCTTCAGTCTGTTTCCAACTCAACACTCCAGTAAACACACCTATATAAAGAGAAATTTTTCTTTTGACTTTATGAAAGTATTAATATTAAATGCTTGGAAAGCTGTAATGGATAGTAGAATAAACCACCTCTCTCTACTTCCCAGGTGCACACATATGGACACACAAAATCACGTGTGCACCATCATATACACGAGGTAGTAGCACACCCCTTAAGTCTGTGTAAAGGTCTTTACCGCTGAGTAGAATCTGCAGCTCCTCCTGCTCCCTCCAAGTGCTGTCTGTGGCCATCTTGAGGCACTTCCTACGTCTTGGACATGATTTACATTTTCCCCATCTCTGTGGTTATTTTTGTGGCTGTCATTACGCTCCAGCTTTTCTAACTTTAGTCAACTAGTGACACCCAGTGGTGCTTGTGAAATCAGAATAAGTGGCTTTTCCTCTGCATCCTGTATTCCAGGGCAGTTTCAAGTGTCTCTTCTGAACTTTGGGGAGTCCAAGCCCTCTGTACTGAGCAACAGGCTGCTTTTAAGCAGATTTTTCAGGTTCCACCCCCTCCCCTTAGAGAACGTAAGCACTACAGGAGATTTGAAGAATATTCACCAGTCTGGGTTGCCTACAAACTCAAAGCAAACTGTTGACACTAGCTCTCTTGTGATGCAGACCACACAGACACACAAAAAATGAGGGTTCTGTCCTACTGCATTACTTTCCTATCCTGTATAAAACACCACAGCCAAGTCAGGCTATAAAAGAATGCATTTAATTTGGCTTACAGTTTTAGAGAAGTTCATGATGCAGTAGCAAAGGGTTGGAGTCAGGAGGTTGAGAGCTTATATCTTGATCTGAGAGTAGGAGGCAGAGAGAGGGAGGAGGGGACACTAGAAATCTCGTAAGTCTTTTGAAACCTCAAAACTCACCCCACTCCTCCAGTGACACACCACCAACAAGACCACAGTTCCTAATCCTTCCCAAGTAATTCCAGCAACCGGGGACCAAGCACTCAAATATATGAACCTATGGGGACATTCTCCGTCACACCTCCACATTATCCTTCAGTGCACCATATCTACTGTGATTCCCAAACCGTTATCTTTCCTCACACTTCACATTTCCCCAAGTACCATGACAGAAACAGTGGTGTTCAGTCAGAGTCTCGTGAACTCACAGCCCTGCTTACAGGCTGATCATACAATTGTGGCTGAAAATGCAGTGTGCATCCCTAGACCAAAAGAGAAAAGCTTATTAGGAGACCTTGGCTGTTGCCTCTTCCTTCACCTGTCACAAGAATGAAGGCCAGTCAGGAGTCCCACCAACCTAGGACCCCATGGAACTCTAGGTAACAAGGACTACCTGCTTCTCCATTTCTGGCTCATGTAGCAATTCACCAACTCACATTAACCTGCCAAAGATATAGGATTTTGATGAAAAATGAACTTTTGCTGTACTGAGGGACCAGATTGGTTAGTTTTCTGCCTGTTATGACAAACTATCCATCAGAACAACATGGTGAGGAAGGGAGGAAGGAAGGGAAGAAGGGAGGAAGGAAGAAGGAAGAAGGAAGGGCGGGAGGAGGGGAAGGAGGAATGGAGGGAAGGGGAGAGGAAAGGCAGGAGAGAGGAAGGCTCTCTTTTAGCTCTGATTTCAGAAGGCGCAGTGCATAGTACATGACCCCCAGGAGTGTGGACAGTAAGCCTATGTCACGGAGATTGTTCCTTGGTATTTGGCAGATGGCAATCAGAGATGAGGGGAAATCAGTGAGGAGTAACAATAAAGTGCACATGCCAGGCAAGAGCTGCTTTTACTCATTTCCCAGCAAGGTCTCTTACGATAGCTTCATCAAAAGGACATCATCAACTCTTTAGGTCCTACCATCATGGTCCCAGGATTTCAGAGCTCTTTCTCAGAGACTTTCCTGTAAGTAGACTCTACTAATCTGGTAGGTGTTTCTTAGTCTAATCAAATTGACAATGAAGTAATCACCAAAGGGAGTGAAAATTTGGGATTGTTTGTTATTGTAATTTGGCATAGTCTAATCTGATATCTCATAATTATATCCAATTCCATTATGCTCAAAATTAAAATATTAATTTTTAGCTTGGCCACTTCTAAAACATCAGCCAAGGGTGAAGCTAACAAGATAAACTTTTTTAGTGACAGCCATCTCTGGTCACCTATGTAAAGGGATATTATGCTAAGAACACCTAGGTCTCTACCATAAGCCTGGAGAAAGAAAAAATTATTACATATGGAGACAGAGGGGACAAAGAAATGCAAATTTATGGATTCCAATAAAAATGCTGGCTGCCAATTCTCAGCAGGCTCCCTTTTGCAGCACTTTGCACACATTTCTGTGCTCTCGTTGCAGGAGTTAAGAACACTCTCTGACTACTTATGAGAAGGCTCATTTGTCCACTAACATCATCCTCACAGCCAAGCCAGAACCAGTTTCCTTCAGTTCTACTTCTGAAAATACAACTGGGTTAATTGTCCATCTTTTAGCTACTGAGAGTACCTTGTAGACATCATTGTCTTTCATTTGTGTTACACTTTGAGAAAACCATACAACTTTCTTTTCTGCCTGAGAAAACCAGCTGAGAATACAAGGAAAGAGAACAACATAAGTTTCATTTAATCATAAACATCTCAATTGGTATGCATTTCCTGAACACAAAGATATTTTCTACATCATAAAATCAGGAAGTTAGCCAGGATTCCTCCCTATCATCTAATTCTCAAACCCAGTTCAGAATAAAGACTGTATTTAGATGCCATGTTTCTTTGTCTTCCCTAAGATTAAATTAATGAACCAGCCAGGCAGGGACCTTGAAAACAAGCAGTTCTATTCTTGTCCTTTGTCAGATATGTTCTTTGTTCTGCTTGACTGGAAGCCAAAAATGCCAGAAGTGGTATTTGGGTGCTCTAGTTCCAAGTCTGTTTGTTTGTTTGCTTGCTTTAAAATTTTTCATCTACTTTCATACAGCTTCCTGGAAGCTAAATATGATCATGAGCTAGATGCCCACTCCTTTTGCTGAGCAGCCTTGAGTTGAATCTCAGGGTTTTCGGGGTGGGAAAGTGTTGCAGCTGTTAGACTCTTAGTAGTGATGATATAGTTGCTGGACCTTTTGCATTCAGTTTCCAGCTTAATTTTATCTCCTTTTGTTCACAGTCCATCCACACTCGGGTGCTCCTGCTGCAACCTAATTACAACTCTCTGAGTTCCCATGGCCACCTTTGAAGGCCCACCATCAGCCCTAAAACCTTCCATACTCCAGTTTCAGCCTATCTCTTAAATCATTTCAGTTTCAGCTCTTGGGGAGGGTGTTAAAGGGGTTAACAATCTTGGAGGCCATTGAAGATGGACACCTTCTCTCATGGGCAGTTTCAGATTCTGTCTTCTATTTCCCTGGTAACACTAGAAAGGGAAATATCACAACTGCCCCTCCAGATTTAAAATACGACATGAAGAGGGAGAGATATTAGGACTTTGTTGAGGTCCATCAAGGGAAAGCTATTTTCTCATGGTCAAAAGAATGAATTCTGGGTTCTACATTTGGCCTTTGGTAGAAACATTGGATTCTGATCTGACCTGAAGATTAAGACATTACTTACTCCTGTCTCTTCTGTTAAAGTGAACCCAGCCGGGCCTGTCTGCCCACCACCTGTCCAGAGGCTCACCCCACAGAAACCCTGATAAGAAGGTGGGAGGAGCAATTATGTATTTAATGAAAAGAATATGCTTTTACTTCCCATGAGTCCCTCTCCATGAGCCTGCTATGTTAGTTTCTGGCACAGTACTGTTAAACTTGCCCCTTTCCAAGTTCCAGCAACACAAATTCCTCAGTGTTTTCTTAACATTTATGACATCTCTATCTCTCTTCTTTTTGAGACAAGAACTGGTCTCATGCCTCTCCCTCTTAAGTACATGCCAAGGTGAAATCTGATGTTTTAGCAACAAGATAATGTGCAGGTGGGTTGGTGAGATGGGTTAGTGGGTGTCTACTGTAAAGCCTGGTGACCTGAATCCTGTATCTTCAACTTACATGGTGGAAGGAAAGAGCTAACTCCTGAGAGATGTCCTCTGTCCTCCGCAGATGGTCCTTGCAGAGTGGCACACTGTAGAAATGCCTATTTACACACATGCACATGCACGCGCACACACGTGCGCGCACGCACACACACACACACACAGTAGGTCAATATAAAAGAAAGATTTTTAAAAAGACTCACAAGATAACCAGTTCCTTTAAATATACAGCATCATTTTGTTAAGATTTTTTTTAACAAAATGATAAAATTAAGTGGATGGATTACAGTTAGATTTGAGTTCAAAGGAAAGAAAACAAGTTATACTGACAACAACAGAGAACATGTGCTGTGAACTGAGTATAAAAGCTATTAGTCATGGCTCAAGAGTGGAAGACATCTAGAGGCCACCAGCCAGCCTCATGGGCCACCTACAGCAGGAGCCACTACAATGTGAGAGAGAATGTGGTCGACAGATGTGAGAGAAAGAGAGGTGGAACGGTTTGAGAATTATGAGGAGAGATGAAGCTGGAGAAGAGAAGCCGGAGAGGAGTGGCCTGTGGTGAGTAGCTGGCCCTGCCTCCCTGGTGGAGTCCTAACCTGTGCTGCCCCTAAGGGCCATGTCTGGATCTGTGGCCATGCAGCAGCAGGGGTCAGTGTCGATGTTCCTGGCTCATATTATCACTGAAGACTATGCAGCTGTCCCTGGTCTGTACTGCTGCCAGAGACCATACTGATACCCAGCAGCTGTGCAGAGATGACTCTGTCCTCAGTGGCTACAACATTCTGGAGAGCTGGCCCTGTACCTCCCCAGGGCAGCACAGTAAAGGTGTGCTCGCTCAGGTGAGCCGGCCCCACGCCTTGCCAGCTGTTGCATTGGGTGATCTAACTGGGGCGGTGCTGGAAAGTTTGCCCTGGTAGTGTGTGTGTGGGAGAGCTGGCAGGCTGACCAACTCAGCTCCCACCCAGGTACAGATCCAGGCTATGAGTTGGATCAACATCTACCTCATCTCTGAACTGCTGGAGCTCTTGAAGATCCAAAGCTCCAGGATTTCCATAACACAGAACAACTACAGGGTAATCAGGAGAATCCACTATTGACTGTGTCACAGAAGCCAGAGGCTTCAAACCATATCAGTGACTTCATTGCTATGAACATTTGCAAGTCAAGATGTGTGGACAGAGTGTTATTCTGTGGGACACACTGACTACAGACTCCACGAGGTGTTTCCTATGCTTTGTTTTGTTTATTTTGTTTTTTATTTTGTTTTGGAGGGAGTTGCAAGGGCAAATACGAGGGGATGGGAAGATGAGTGGGACTGGAGAACATGATGTGAAACTCACAACGAATCAATAAAAAGTAACAGGGCCGGGCAGTGGTGGCGCACGCCTTTAATCCCAGCACTTGGGAGGCAGAGGCAGGTGGATTTCTGAGTTCAAGGCCAGCCTGGTCTACAGAGTGAGTTCCAGGAGGACAGCCAGGGCTACACAGAGAAACCCTGTCTCAAAAAAACAAAACAAAACAAAACAAAATAAAAAGTAACAGTTACTAGGAAAACTTCTTGCTAATTCCCTTAAGCACGATCATGCTTTTGGAGTTATGTAAGAATGTATTAGCAGTTGCGTGCTCAGAGGCAGAGGCAAAGTGTAATGAGATGAGTCTATCATGCCTGCAAGAGCTCTTCAGCTTACTCCTGTCAGTGACATGACAAAAGCAAACACAGCAAGTGCTAACAACTGCTGCAATTCAGTGCCTAATGTGTGGGTGTTCTTTTGCATTACACTCTCAGTGTTTTGGTATATTTTATAATAAAAAGCTTAAAAAGGAACAAAATCTCTTTAACTTAATGTTCCAAACATATGACTATGAAATACTTCTTTCTCCTCATAATGTCAGGGCCGCAGCATTATCGCAGAGGCGTATACTCTAGAGCGTTCTTGCATAGGGTAAGGTTTTGGTATCTACATTTTAAATATATAATACTATATTTATATATAATATACTTATATATATGCATATATCACTTATATATTATGTAAATATATAATAATACATAATATATAAATATAGTAGATATACAATAATATAAAATGCTCAGTAAAAACCAAAAAGTTGTTTTAGAAATTCAAAACGTATTTTTAAAGTCTGTGGACGAAGAGTCAGTTGAATGCAGTTAACATAGTGCTCAGAATGGTAAAGCTAGAAACTTTCACATTGAATGTCTAGTATTCATTACCAAGATTCTTTATTTAGTATTACCTCAAGTACAATAATGCAGATTAACTCTCCTGCCAGAAGCTCCAGGAAGGCCTGAAAAAAGCATGTGCACATAATCCAAATTTTGTCACATGTCCAAGTGATTAAGGTTGGTCCTTGGGTTTTTGCTGGTCTTAAGTAATATAAGACAGTATCTTTCCATTGGCTTACATTCAGCTGTATGTTGTTAGAAAGTCCTTAGTTTTTATGGGGACAGAGACTCAGAATGAGACAATTGAAGAAAGGGAGAGCTAAGAGGAAGAACAGATGTTTCTGGTGATGTATTTTCTGCATCCAGATCCACCCATCTCTTTCCAAAACTATTTTGTGTTCTTGGACTTCCTAATTTTACCTTACTCCAGTTGGAGAGGGCTTTTGTTGTTAAACAACTCCTAAATGGTTATAAGGAAGATACTTGGAATGTTTCCTATATTTTTCCTAAGTACAACTTCTAAGTGAAATGTTAGCTGAGGGTGATAACATATTCAAACAAGCATTGTATATATGACTCTTTGAGAGACACACTCAGGCCATATCTAGACCATAGCCACCTCCTTGACTGGGACACAGCTCCTTTACGTGAGGTTGGCATGGCAACTCGATGGCAGTACGGCAGCCTTTCTGACGCTCCTTCCATGAGAAGAAATGGTTTGTACTCACTTCTCTGTCCATCTGGCAGGGGTGTGACTGCTTTGATCAGTAGGGCATGGGGACAGCGATGCTGCCTGGACTCTGAGGCAGTGACAGTGATGCTGCCTGGGCTCTGAGGCAGTGAGACAACAGTAGACTGCTTCTGCTTTATTGCTAGGATGCCATCTTCGTGTGTCTGATAAGTCTGGATCTTTTGAGGCCACTTGGAAGAACATGTGAGTATCCTAGTCAGTAGATTCTGATGAGCCCAACTTTTGAGTATCTAAGGTGCTATTTGTACAAAGTTAGAAATTCTTAGGTGATTACAGCCTGTATTAGTCATGGTTCTCTAGAATCACAGAACTTATGGGCAATCTCTATATAGTAAGGGAACTTGTTGATGACTTACAGTCTTAGTCCAACTCCCCAACAATGGTCAGCAGCAGCTCTGGATGGAAGTCCAAGGATCTAGCAGTTGATCAGTCCCACAAGGCAAGCAGGCAAAGAAGAGAGCAAATCTTCCTTCTTCCAATGTCCTTATGTAGGTCTCTAGCAGAAGGTGTGACCAAGATTAAAGGTGTGTGCCACCATGCCTGGATCTGGGACTTGCTTTGTCCCAGATGACCTTGAACTCAGAGATCTCCTTATCTAAGTCTCCTGGGATTCATAGCCACTATGCCTCAAGATCTCCATGCCAAGATACAGGTCAGAAACTTGTATCTCCCAGTCTCAAGATCAAGATCACAGGTGAGTCTTCCAATTCTGGATTGTAGTTCATTCCAGATATAGTCAAGCTGACAACCCAGAATAGCCACTACAATCCACCCCTTGTCAACTTGACACAAATAATATCTCATGTCCACGTGAAACAATAACAAGGTCATGAATAAACCTAACATGATATAACTATTCCTAGTATAATCACAAACACATTTATAAATTTACAATGGGGCAATGTCCCTTGGGAACATTCTTTAAGTATCTCAACTTAAATACCAATTGATATTAAAGAAATTGGAAGAAAGACAAATGTGTTCTTAACAAAATAAAACAGAAGCATTCATATTACTTTATAATCCTTGTTT
The DNA here is from genome assembly GCA_028551405.1 of Uromys caudimaculatus. Classification (NCBI taxonomy): domain Eukaryota; kingdom Metazoa; phylum Chordata; class Mammalia; order Rodentia; family Muridae; genus Uromys; species Uromys caudimaculatus. The sequence goes on along the minus strand of CM052716.1, from coordinate 69,897,756 downwards.
GTGCAACTGGTTACGTGGCCTTAGCTGGAATTTATAACTACCTTCCTCTACTACCCATTCTGTATTTCCTCCACCCTCAGCAAACAACTAAGCAGGTCTTGGCTCTTTTCCTGGAGGAGTGACCCATACCTTCATTCTTGATGGGTCTGCATCCTTTGTCATCCTGCTTGGATTAGGCTGTTGTAGTTTTTATTGACTTTAATCACAGGACATGGTAGTACTAAGAGACGCCCTAAGGGATCTCCTGCATTCCAGACATAATCCTTCTTATCTCCATTGTGAGGAGGCAATCCAATTTCCCCATGGTAATCTGGATCTATCACCCCTCCTAACACTGTTATTCTTTCTTAGCCTATTGGTTTAAGGACATTAGAATCCCAAAATGACCAGGGGGAAGTCTGACCTTCCAGTTCAATGGAATGTTTGTTGTAGCTCCTGGTAGGAGCACTCCCCTCTCTGAAACCAAAACTTCTAAGGCCAACAGAACCTAGAGTTGTGGGGACAGGAAGCAAAAATGTTCCTAGAGGGTCACTAGGAATGATAGTGAGTGGAACTATTCCCTTTTCCACTCCTTGATTCCTGGACTCATGGATCCTGGCTATGGGAGAAACTGTACCATATATTGGATGCTGATTCAAAGCATATACTGCCTCCTGAAGAACTCTGCCCCAGCCCTCCATCCTGCTGCCACCTAATTTGCACTGTAAATGTGCCTTCAAAAGGCCATTTCATCTTTCTATCAGACCAGCTGCTTCAGGATGATGGGGAACATGGTAAGACCAGTGAATTCCATGATCGTGGACCCACTGTCATACTTCTCTGACTGTGAAATGAGTTCCTTGGTCAGAAGCAAGACTGTGGAATACCATGACGATAGATAAGGCATTCTGTAAGTCCACGGATGGTGATTTTGGTGGAAGCATTATGTGTAGGAAAGGCAAATCCATAACCAGAATAAGTATCTACTCCAGTAAGAACAAAATGTTGTCCTTTCCACGGAGGAAGTGGTCCAATGTAGTCAACCTGCCACCAAATTGCTGGATGGTCACCTCGAGAAATGGTGCCATATCTGGGACTTAGTGCTGGTCTCTGCTGTTGGCAGATCTGGCATTCAGCAGCAGCTGTAGCCAGGTCAGCCTTGGTGAGTGGAAGTCCATGTTGTTGAGCCCAAACATAACCTCCATCTCAGCCACCATGCCCACTTTGTTCATGTGCCCATTGAGCAATGACAGGGATGGCTGGGGAAAGAGGCTGACTGTCCACAGAATAGGTCATCTTATTCACTTGATTATTGAACTTCTCCTTGGCTGAGGTCACCTTTTGGTGAACATTTACGTGAGACACAAATATCTTCACATACTTTGCCCATTTGGAGAGATCTATCCACATACTTCTTCCCCAGATGTCTTTCTCACCAATTTTCCAATCATGGTCTTTCCAACCAGCTAATCCATTGGCTACAGCCCATGAGCCAGTGAACAATCATATATCTGGCCATTTCTTCTTCCGAACAAATTGTAATACCATGTGTACTGCCCGAAGTTCTGCCCACTGTGAAGATCTTCCTTTACCTGAATCTTTCAGGGTTGTCCCAGAAAGGGGTTGTAATGCTACAGCTGTCCACTTCTGGGTGGTGCCTGCATAACGTGCAGAGCCATCAGTAAACCAGGTCCTAGTCTTCTCTTCTTCAGTCAGCTAATCATAGGAAGGCTATAGGTGCATGCTTGGCAGGAGATGGCATTGTTACAGGAGTAGAAACCATAGGCATTTGAGCAACTTCATATAACTTGCTTGTGCCTTCAGGACCTGCTCAGGCTCGATCACGGATGTACCAGTTCCATTTGATAATAGACTGCTGCTGTGAATGCCCTACTTTATGACTTGGAGGGTCTGATAACACCCAGCTCATGATGGGCAGTTCTGGTTGCATTGAAACTTGGTGTCCTATTGTCAAATGTTCAGTTTCCACTAAGGCCCAATAGCAGGCCAAGAGCTGTTTCTCAAAGGGTGAATAGTTGTCTGCAGATGATGGTAGAGATTTGCTCCAAAATCCCAAAGGTCTCTTCTGTGACTCACCCACAAGGGCCTGCCAGAGGCTCCAAACAGCATCTCTATCTGCCATTGACACCTCAAGTACCATCGGGTCTGCTGGATCATATGGTCCAAGTCATAGAGCGGCCTGCACAGCAGCCTAGACCTGTTGAAGAGCCTTCTCCTGTTCCAGACCCCACACAAAGCTAGCAGCTTTCTGAGTCACTTGGTAAATGGGTCTGAGTAGCACACCCAAGTGAGGAATATGCTGTCTCCAGAATCCAAATAGACCCACTAAACGCTGTGCTTCTTTCTTGGTGGTGGGAGGGACCAGGTGCAATGAGTTATCTTACGCCTTATAAAGAATATCTCTTGCATGTCTCACACCCCTGGACTCCTAAGAATTTCACTCAGGTAGATGGTTCTTGAATTTCAGTTGGATTTATTTAGCATCCTCTGATACTCATGTGTTACTAATGAGTCCAAAATGGTTGCTACTTCCTGCTCACTTGGTCCAATCAGCATAATGTCATCAATATAGTGCACCAATGTGATATTTTGTAGAAGAGACAAATGATCAAGATCCTTCTAAGTTATGACTCAGGGCAGGAGAGTTAATATATCCTTGAGGCAAAACGGTAAAGATATACTGCTGGCCTTGCCAACTGAAAACAAATTGCTTCTGGTGGTCCTTATGGACAGGTACTGAGAAGAAAGCATTTGCTAGATCAATAGCTGCATATCAGGTACCAAGAGATGTGTTAATTTGCTCAAGTAATGAAACTACATCTGGTACAGCAACTGCAATCAGTGTTACTACCTGACTGAATTTTTGATAGTCAACTGTCATTCTCCATGATCCATCTGCCTTCTGCACCAGCCAGATCAGAGAGTTAAAGGGAGATGTGGTGAGGCCCACCACCCCTGCATCGTTCAAGTCCTTGATAGTGGCAGAAATTTCTGCAGTTCCTCCAGGAATACGATACTGTTTTTGATTCATTATTTTTCTTTGGCAGAGGCAACTCTAAAGTCTTCCATTTAGCCTTTCCAACCATAATAGCCCTCACTTCACAGGTCAGGGAACCAATGTGAGAAATCTGCCAATTTCTAAGAATATCTATCCCAATTATACATTCTGGAACTGGGGAAATGACCACAGGATGTGTTCAGGGACCTACTGGACCTACTGTGAGTCAGACATCAATCAAAACTCCATTAATCACCTGTCCTCCATAAGCTCCTACTTTAACCGGAGGGACACAATGTTTCTTGGGATCTCTTGGGATCAGCATCAATTCAGAACCAGTCTCTAATAGACCCTGGAAAGTCTGATTACTTCCTTTCCCCCAGTGTATAGTTACCCTTGTGCCTTAGTCAAGGTTTCTATTACTGCACAAACATCATGACCATGAATCAAGTTGGGGAGGAAGGGGTTTATTCAGCTTATACTTCCACATTGCTGTTAATCACCAGAGGAAGTCAGGACTGGAACTCAAGCAGGTCAAGGGAGCAGGAGCTGATGCAGAGGCCATGGAGGAATGCTGCTTACTGGCTTGCTTGCTTCTCCTGGCTTGCTCAGCTGGCTTTCTTATAGAGCCCAAGGCTACCAGCCCACAGATGATACTACCTACAAGGGGCTCTCCCCCATTGGTCACTAACTGAGAAAATGCCTTACCTCTGGATCTCATGGAGGCATTTTCTCAACTGAAACTCCTTTCTCTGTAATAACTCCAGCTTGTGTCAAGTTGACACAAAACCAGCCAGTACACCTTATAAAAGGCTGTAGGTCCCTCTGGGGGAAGAACTGGTGAAAGGCTAACAGCAAAACTTTAAGGTGTCTTATCAAGATCCTTCCTCAGGGGAACCTGGCCACTCCTTCCTTCAAGGGGTTCTGGGTCTGCAAACTGGCTCAAGTCTGGAAATTGATTCACCGGCCGAGATTGCCTTTGCCATAATTCAATGTAGCCTTTCTTTCATTTGTTTGAGAATTTTTCTGCTTATACAGATCAAACAGATATGCAGTAGGCTTCCTATCTATTTCATGCCCGGAAACATCATGACTGATTAGCCAGTACCAAAAGTCTGAACGAGTCATGCCATTATAAATTTCACCTCTTCTATGCTGACAATTATGGGCTATGTCATTATAAACGTTGTTTTGTCTACGATGTCCATTATAAAACTATGGTCACCTTGTCTCTGACCATTCAATGCTGCCACCTGGCCCTTGTCACCTTGGGGCCCAATTAAACTCATTGCATTTAATTCATCTAATTGAGCAGCAGCATCTCCAATCCCAAGGTCTGGCACAAGGAAACGGAAAAGAATAAAACTCTTCAAATGTGCTGGTGCCCCCTCACCAGTTTGTGTCTTATAGGATTTGTGAAGAGTCTATCTTCTGGGCCTTCCCATTGAAGAGGGTTAGGTTTTACACATCGTATCCACTCTAGCATTGAAATTTTCCTGAGCCTTAAAATCCCTTCGTCAACACTAAGCCAAGGGATACCAGGCATCTCCAACTCCTTTTCAGTAGGCCATCTTTTGATAATGCTTCAGCCAACCATTCAAACAAACTTCTGACACCTTTTTTTTTTACTGTGTGAGCTTTGATGTTAAACCTAGAATCTCCACTTAGAGGCCCATGTCAATAAACTCAGCCTGGTCTAGTTTTATGTTCCGTCCACCATTATCCCATATCCTTAAAATCCACTCCCACACAGATTCCCCAGACTTCTCCTTGAATGAATTAGCAAGTTCATTAAGCTCCTTAGTAGTGTAGCACATTTCCTCATGGACTACACTTTCTACCTCCCCTTGAGTCTGCTTATAGGTCTAGAAGAAGCTATTGGTGGGCCTCAAGAAACTTCAGTATTGTCTTGTCTGGCATTTTCTTCAGAGAAAGTCACTGCTGGGATTAATTTCCTTCTGTGAAAAAGGCATTATTTCAAGGGGTGGGGCCGAGGGTACTACTTCCATTGGTGGGGTAAACCATTGAGAATCTGAAGATTCAAAATTTGCAGCTTCAGCAGAGTCCTCCCACCCATCTCCATCCCAAGTTATAGGAGCCCATTCTTTGCCAATTAATGCCCTTACTTTAACTGCTGACACCCTCTGAGGCTGAGACTTGAATTTTCGCTGTAATTCAGCCACCCTTATAATGAGGGCTTCAGTTTGATTTTCTGCAACTCGAGTTATATGACTGTTGGAGAGAAGATTCTCTTCAAGGGCACACTTAGAAACCTTTAGATTGTTTACTTGCATCTGGAGCTGTTCAATTTTACCATAGATCTCATGCTTTTCTTTCATCAGTTTTTCCAGAGATACTAAGAGCAATGAGCCAGCAAAATCATTTTCCGATTTTTTCCCCAACTTGTAGAAAGTTTTGCATACCAAATCACTTAATTCATCAAGATAATCAAAGGCATTAGCTTCTTTAAGTTTGAAACATCATTTCAACTACAGGTCTACAATATTCTCTGATCTCCCAGGAGAGAGAGAATCTGGAGAGGTTTCAGCAGTTGAAGGTGCTAGTGAATTATTAAACCAACTCCAGATTCTTAAAAGATTCATCCTTCTACTTCTGCTACTCTAGAACCACTCCTGGTACCAACTTCTGTATGAGTCCAGCTTTTGAATATCCAAGGTGCTATTTGTACAAAGTTAGAAACTCTTAGGTGATTACAGACTCTTCCATTTCTCCCTTCTAAGATGAAGCTCCACACAGACAGTTCATTCTGTGTACTTAGTCTGAACTCCAGCTCTGAAATCCATGAACATAATCAAGTAATGGCTATTTTATGCCATAAGTTTTGAGGTATTTTGTTACTCAGTAACAGCATATAAACATGTTGATCCTGAATAAAACCAGCTTCTGCTAGCAAGACAGGAAAGGCATGGGGGTTAACAATGGGTACCACAGCCTGCTATGTGTAATGCTGCACTTGTATTGTGAATGAAGTTTTTCTTAGATGAATACAAAGTCTCTTCTGACATTAAGGAACATCCTTAGGGTAAATATTTGGCTATAGCCACATGTCAAGCTCTAGATCATCCTTAAGTCTCTAAGGAGTGTTATAGTTTACCTTTGTGTCCATATAATTCACACCAGCATGTCCTGGAAACATGCCCCTGGAGCAGAAAACTCAAGGATGATCCATATCTTTGTCTAATTTAGTAGAACCTTGGAATATTATGTAAAGGAAAAGCTTATCTACTGTAATAAAAACTCAGCAGATGTAGTGGTTTCAAGAAGACAGATGTACACTCTCATATGATTCTCAGCATGGGCTGGCCTGCCTCTGTACTACAAGATTCCAAAAGATCCAGATTGCACTCCTGTTGGTGCTCTGCCATGTTCCAGAATGTTTCTTTTAAACCTGAAAACTGTAAGGAGAAAGACCGAATCCATGATTATTTAATTAAAACCAGCTTTATTTTAGAGGTGCACTGTGTCTGGCCAGCTAACTATTTCATTCTATATCAGCATTTTGGAGAGAAACCCTGGACATGAGAAAGACAAAGTTTTTGTAGCTCAGGGGTAGGAGGTTTCCAAGTAGAGGATTTGACTCACAAAATAGGCAGGGTTACAGGAGCAGAACATAAGCATAGCTAGTTAGTCATAATGACCTACTGAAACAAAGACATTATTGCCATTCCTGGAGCAAGAGACACAGAACAATTTGTAGTTGAAGTTATAGGTGGGGCATAGCCCAATCTTTGAAAAACAGAGGTTTAGTCACACACAGGCATAAACCTGGTTTGTCTTTACTATAAGATGACTAAAGCATAAGGCAGATTCAGTTCAGTTCTTCAGTTTCCTTATCTGCATGGATGAACCTGAGTCACTGTCCCACCATGAGTTGTGGCCACTTCGGAAAAAGAGAGCACATGGCAGAGCCCATGCCTGGAAGGCACACATGTTACTACTATCACTGTCCACAGCTGGGAACTGAGTCACTTGCTATATCTAGAAGCAAAGAAGGCTTAGAGATGTGGTCTTTGGGTGAGCAGGTGTGTATGAGAAGAGTAGATTTGATAGATAGACTAAGTGGTATGCTTCTTCATTTCCAGCAAATGAGTTCTTTATTTGACTTGTTTAGAAGCTGTGATGATGAGAAATCCTGATGGTCATATGTTGTTTGCCCGGAATATAATTTTGTTCTTTAGATAGCAAGTCAGGGTCTGATGCTGTTGTTTTGGTTCTGTTTACCTGGCACCCTCCCTCCCGGTTGCTTCCTGACAGCATGTATTATTGCAGAGTTTTAAGGCTTGTATTCTAAAACAAACAGAAACCCCACAAAATTCTTGTTTATCATATTTTCAGAGGAAAGCAGCAGCAAAGAGATAAGCTTCGCCTCTTAAAAGCTGTCTGGACGTGGGCAACTTATCTTTCTCTCCAGTTCCTTAACTGGAGGTAATGAGAGGATGTGCCTTCTAGCTTGCTGTGGGGTCTTCCTGAATTAGTGTTTGTGAAACGCCAAGCGCAATGCCTGTTTCCTGAAAACCACTTAATAAATTGTAACTATTTCAATAATGTTAAGAACTAAAGTTTAAATATATTAACATCTTCAAGTTTAGCCCCTTCCCTAAACCAGAATAATCTCCAGCTGCATTTAAAATACTTACCCTGATGCCCACAGATAAGTGTAGTTCCCACCCCTCATCAAAGAAGCTTGTATTTCTTTTTCTTTTTTCTTTTTAAAATGTCTCAATAGGTTAAAGAACCCAAAAGATGCTTTCTTCATCCTTTAGTTCCACACAACAGGGAAAGCGCATGCAAAGGAATGGAGCAGACCCACAAGTCCACAAGACAAACTAGAGCATTTGCTTTGCCTCCCAGTAGAAGCTTGGCTCTGCCAGAATTTCAGCAGGAGCAGAAGGCTCAACTTCCCATGGCATGGCCGTGCCCGGAGATTGGGGAAGGGCAGGCAGGTTCCGAACCCAGTCTCCAGCATCAGTTGTGCTAGGTACAAAGAACCCCAAAGTGAAGGCCTCAGTCTACTCTGAGAACCCAGGGAGCCCGTGGGCCCCTGGTGCCCTACCCCAGCCTTCATCTTCCCTTCCAATGAAATAACATTCGGCAATAGCAAGGCGAGGCCCGTCCGGCCTGAGATACATGGGTGCCCATCCCATTGTATTTCTTATTATGTGGTCTTTACTTACTATATGAGGAATGGGCAAATTCTATTCTTGATTCTAACTTTATTACATCTTTCTAGCAGAACAACTAAAACTATCTCTTAATACTTCCTTCCTAGAATTATTTGAATCAAATCAGGAATTCTATAAAATCATTAATTCATCTAAACAGCATTAATTCATGAAAGTTCATCTTTATGTTGATCTGCAGGAAGTCTGCTCAATAGGGTGGACTGATGCCCAGGAATCCTTAGGATATGTAATAGTGACAGGAAAGGCATATCAGTGGCTGCAAAGCAATCCCAAGGTAAAGTCTCTTGGGGTCTTGCCTCTCCAAGCTCACCCATTGCAGACCATGCAAAGATGGTGGGTCACTTCCATAAGGGCTACCTGCTAGCCTTAGCCTTTCTTAGATGGCTCTTGACAGTTTTATTAAGCCACAGTCTTGCTATGTAGCTTTACCTGGCCTTGCATTTGCTCTGTAAAATCAGGTTGGCCTCAAACTCACAGTAGACCTGTCTCTGCCTACTGAGTGCTGCCATTAAAGGCCTGTGTCACCATGACTGACCCAAAGTAGTTTAATTGCTGTAACATATTAATCAAGTCCCTCTTTCCTAAACAATGTTTCTGTAACCCCCATCATTGTAGAATAAGTTACATACTGACTGGGCTCTTGCCTTCCTGGTCTAAGAACCTTACCCTCCTTTGGAAACCTTTAAAAGTAAACAATTGTTTTGTCTAGTAGTAGGACTGATACCTCTGCCTTCCTATTTTACGGTCTGTGATGTTAATAAATCTCTTAACAAAGTTTATATATAACATATATTGTACCATATGTGTGTATATGTCTGGATTCAATGTCTTTCTCTCAAACTTCTCCTTTTTCCTGCCCCAGAGCTAACAATATCCTTCCTTCAACCCAAGTGTTAAAGGCTTGGTCCCCACCCAGTGGTGCTATAAAGAGGTGGACTACAAGAGGTGACTGCCACACCACATTCATTAGGCACCTAATCCACTGGTGAGTTCAAACTGAACAAACAGGAGGTGTGGCCTCCTGGACAGAGGAGGAAGGCTACCAGGGTTGTGCCTTGAAGGGTTTATCTTCTCCCTGACTTGCCTCTCTGTGATCTTCATGAGGAAGTAGCTCTGCCCCACAACTCTCTGCTTCCATACTAACTCTGCCCTACCACAAGCCTTGAAACAACAACGACAAGTGACTGTGGTATACAACCTGTAAAACAATGCAAAATAAATTTGTCTTAAGTTATTGGACTCTACCCAAACAAGTGAAAGATCTGTATGACAAGAACTTCAAGTCTCTGAAGAAAGAAATTGAAGAAGACCTCAGAAGGTGGAAAGCTCTCCCATGCTCATGGATTGGCAGGATTAATATAGTAAAAATGGCCATCCTGCCAAAAGCAATCTACAGATTCAATGCAATTCCCATCAAAATTCCAACTCAATTCTTCATAGACTTAGAAAGAGCAATTCTCAAATTCATTTGGAACAATAAAAAACCCAGGATGGGAAAAGCTATTCTCAACAACAAAAGAACATCTGGGGGAATCAGCATTCCTGACCTCAAGCTGTACTACAGAGCAGTAGTGATAAAAACTGCAAGGTATTGGTACAGCGACAGGCAAGTAGATCAATGGAATAGAATTGAAGACCCAGAAATGAACCCACACACATATGGTCACTTGATTTTCGACAAAGGAGCCAAAACCATCCAGTGGAAAAAAGACAGCATTTTCAACAAATGGTGCTGGTTCAACTGGTGGTCTACATGCAGAAGAATGCAAATTGATCCATTCCTATCTCCCTGTACAAAGCTCAAGTCCAAGTGGATCAAGGACCT
>CM052716.1:69872251-69887229 GCA_028551405.1 Uromys caudimaculatus | reverse complement strand
AAAAAAAAAAAAGAACTGAATAAGAAGGGTCCCGTAGATTCACATGTTTGAGTGTTGGCCCATAGGGAGGGGCACTATTAGGAGGCGTGGTCTTGGTGGAGTAGGTGTGGCCTTATTGAAGAAGTATGTCACTAGTGATGTGGGCTTTGGGGTCTCAGATGCTCAAGCCAGGATAGTGTCCCTTTGACACCTGCTACCTGTAAATCGAGATGTAGAACTCTTGGCTACTCCAGCTCCATGTCTGCCTTCATGCCATCCACCCTGCTCTCCTGCTATGATGATAATGGACTGAACCTCTGACACTGTAAGCCAGCCCCAATGAAATGGTTTCCTTTATAAGAATTGCCGTGGTCATGGTGTCTCTTCACAGAAACCAAACTCTAAGCAGTGGTGAATGTGATGCCAGTTGCCTAATTGTCCTCTTGTAATTGATTGAATTTAAGATCTATTTTCTTCTCAGTTGTTTGTTAGGTTTCAGTTTGCTTAAGTAGGGACATAAAAGACACAGCAGTCTAATGGATCTCATTCTTTAACAGTTTGGTTATGGTTTGCATTAGTCACATAAGACAATAGCACCAGACTTAACAAAATGATATCAGGACTTCCCTGGTTTGTCAAACAAGATTTCACCACATGGAAATACAGTCTTAAGACCTGAGTCTATACTCTGAATTTTAGTTTCTTTGTTGTATTATTTCACATTAGTGTGACAGCTCATTAAGCTGTGTGATAATCAGTTAAATATTCCAATTCATCAAGCTGCTGAGGACTAGAACCCAAGCCTGAGATTTCTATTCCCTTCTTTAAGAAAAGGCCTTGCTATATAGCCAGACTGGCTTTGAATTGCTCTGCGCTAGCTCCTATTTAGTTATTTATTCATGAAACAAATCATTCCAGTATTTAAGGGCTTAAATCACTATGACTATGGTTTCTTAGCGTTCTGAGGTTTGATCGGCAGGTCTACAGCTTTCTTTCTTTCTTTTCTTTTTTCTTTTTGGTTCATATGTGTGGATACATATGACTGGAAGGTCAGCCGGAGGCTGCACCCTGCTGAACTTACTGAGTGACTGAGCCTCTGCTCCCATGCAATATTTTCTTCTGGGCTTCTTCATAGAATGGTGATGTCAGGAGACCTTCTCAGAAGGGGCATGCAGCCATCCATGTACAAGTATTTATCAATCATCTGACTTGTGAAACATATGTTTGTGTCTCCTTCTCTAAAACAGATCACATGGTCGAATGTAGTCTCAGTGAGGGTTAAGATTATACAGAGTGGAGGCTGGTATGGGGGCGAGTGTCTATGAAACATTACTATAATAATCTATTCCTGCATGTTTATCATTGTCATTTCTGACCTGGCTATGGAAAAGAACAACAAAATAAGTTTACACCTAAAAGGTTAATTTTAAGTGATAATTGTTATGTATCTAAGTGTTTTCCCCAAATTGTGTGGAGGCTTTCTTTGTACTTGATGCAACTAAAATAATAGCAAACAATTAGCTAATAAATAAATAAATAAATAAATAAATAAATAAATAAATAAATACAGTTCCCAATGGAAAGTGTTTGCAAATAATATTCTTTTTTGTGGTTTGAATGATAAATGTCCCTTATAGGCTCATGGCAACAGATGTCCCCAAGCTGCTGGTGCTGTGTGGGAAGGTTAGGAAACCTTTGGTAGGGAGAGCCTTGCTGAAGAAAGTGCATCACTGGGCACAGGCTTTGAGGTTTAGAGCGGGACTCCACTTTCTTTTCTTTCTCATGCTTCCTGTGTGTGCATGATATAGGACCACTCTGCTTCCTGATTGCTTGATGACCTCAGGCTTCTCAGGACACACCTTCCCACCATGATGGATGTAAGCCAAACAAACTGTTTTTCCTTAAGATGCTTTTACCTGTCACAACAGCAGGAAACTAAAGCGTCTAACGTTAGTCATTATAGGCTGATATTTCTTAAGCGTTTACCATGAAAATTATGATTCTTCATTTAACATATATATTTTAAATGCAAGAACCACAATTTTGATTTTGACAGATTTGCTCTACTGTCAAATGTAGAGTCCCATACAGTTCCTTTGTGTACTTTGGCTGATAGACTACGTTAAAGTGCTCTAAGAAAGTGCATAAATCCTCATGCAGCAGGCTAAAAAGGGGCATCCTTTTGCTTGCCAAACTTTGACTTCAGTTAGCGACTGCTTGCTGTTACAATTAACAGAAAATTCAACTCAACTTAAGCCACATGGAAGTGTCTTCAACTGGCTCTCAATGCTGCAAGCTCACTCATTTACCTTCAGGGTGTGTGAGAGAGTGTCACCCTCCCAGTAAAGACACATTCTCATTCTGCTACAATGTCCCCTTAGTCTCATTCACACTAATCGGATTATTTCCATGCTGAGTAAGACATGGTGCTAGAGGCAGTGGAGTTATATTGACAGGTATAATCAAGCCCCAGTCAGGAGTGGGAAATAGGTCAACTTTGGGGTTCTCTCAGAATACCTGACTACTCTTAAAGGCATATAGCCATCCTGAAATGAATCTGAGAAATGTTACTTCCTACTATGAAGTACCCTTAAGGGGCATTCATCTTCCATCATGGTGCCCCAATATCTCTTGCTTCTGTCACATAATATTCAACTGAATTTTTATCCCCTATCCCAGTGTTAGAAAATAACAAGAATCTGAAGAGAGAAACCAAGGCTCCCCAACTCCCACTTAGTGTAGCACTTTACATTCATAAATTCTACAAAGAAAATTATATGTTCAGTGTATTATGGAGAAACCACAAATTCAGAGCCCACTAGAAGGAGCTGAATTGATGGTGATTGAGGCCTGGGTTCTATCCTGTAGCACTTACCAAATAAAGAATAAAAGGTAAAGCAAGCTACCTAAGCTCACTTTGCTGCTATGTGGATGGCAGCCACGCCTGGCTCTTCTGACTTGGAATATTGTACTCTTGTCACTAAATTACACTGCTCCAAGTTTGATTACTTTTATCAGAACATTCATTTTTACTATAAATGTTTCCTGTGATCCAGTGAGAACATTTTTAGGAATAGAAGAGAAAATCGTGTTTTCTAAATTCTTCCATGCTTTGGAAAGACTTAGGAAAAAACACCATTAAAAATCTCTTTTTCCCTTCACAAATAGACCAAGCTGTTGGATGTTTACATAAGATTTGTAGCTAGTCACTAGTTGTGTACTTTCTTACACCTATTTGGTGTTTACATTTTGTGACATCATAGACTAATGTTTTCCTATTTTAGTTCTATGTTTCTATGTGTTTAGTTGGTTTTGTTTGCTTTGTTTTGATGAAAATAGAATTCTTCACATTCTCCTACTAAAATCCAGGTGGATACCTTGCTTTTCTCTGGTGGTGATGGGAAATTAGCTATGTGCACAGACCCCATGGGAGCCCTGCAGCTCAGGCTTATGTGCAATGACTTGGTGAAAGGAACTACAAAGGATGCCTTTAATTCATTTCCTGGGATCAACATGATGGTCCTAAATTCCAGACATGTAGATCTAGTTTTGCCTCTTGTCATCCTTTTTGGGTGATCTTAAGAAAAAGGCAATTTGAAGGTCAACTCACTTAATTTAGCTTTGCTGTATGATATGAATAATACATCTTATTTTGGCATCTGTCTGAATATAAACAGCAGTCGTCCTGACTAGCTGTCTTAGGCTGTGTTCAACTGCTGTGTAGAGACACCATGACATGGCAACACTTCTACAAGAAAGCATTTAGTTGAGCCTTGCTTACAGTTTCAGAAGTTTAGTCCATTGTCATCATGGCAGGGAACAAGGTGGCATGCAGAAAGACATGGAGAAGCACCTGAGAGTTCTATATCTGGATCTGCAGGCAGCAGGAAAAAAGAGATATTAGGGCTGGATTGGGCTTTTGAAATCTCAAAGCCCACCCCCAGTGACACATTTCTTTCAACAAGGCCATATCTCCTAACCTTTTAAATACTGCTACTCCCTAGTGATCAATTCAACTCTGTGAACCTATAAGCACCATTCTTACCAAATTAGGACATCACTAAATCTCTTGGTTTTCAAAAAAGAATTCAAATTCCTGGGTCCAACAATGACAGATGACCAAGATAACAAAATGTTTCAATTCTATTAACTTATAAACAGTTCCAGGAGTAGTAATTGAATTGCATGGATCTATATTAAAATTTGAGATCTAGTTAAATTTAGAGGAAACTACTTAATTATAAGCATCTTTGTATGAATTGGTCTTAACTAAATCTTAAAATTTAAGGAACAGTTTAATAGGACTTCAAATTAATTTTTTTTTTGTTGGTATTTCTATTGAAGAGGTCAGCTCAGGAACTTTGGAAAATTCCACCAGACCCCTCCCCTCCTAGAAGAGAAAGGTCACAGAGCTCTTAGGTAGGCAACCATTGGCCACCTACAGACAAGGGGAGTCCTTGCCACCTCATTCTCTAAGGATCAATCAGTTTAAAAGTCACACTGTTTTGCCAATCACATTGTGCCTAGTGGCTGTTGCTCTGAAAACTGTATAAAGACTTGCCGAATGGACCTCTCTTTTGGGTGTGGAACACCTCTCCTTTGGGTGTGGGACGACCCCAACTCGTTGGAATAATAAATTCCTCTTGCTGTTGCATTGATCCCCATCTCTGTGGTGTTCATTCAGGGGGTCTCCGGTCAGCTAAGGCTCCCCAGAGTCTTACACTATCCTTGTTGGAGAATTTCAAAATTTATAGCTGGCAATCGGTTGAAAGTTTATCTTGGTATTGTGAGGCTCATCCTTTTTAAGACTTTTACAGTTTATTTAAGAAGTTTAACCTTGTCTTTCTAACACACATTTCCTCTTCTTTGCTGTAGAAACTATTTTTTCCATTCTTTGTCCCATGTAGTGCCTATCCACTGTTCTTTGTCTCATGCAAATAATGATCGCTCTGTTTCCCTTGCAATTACAGGTCTAGCTATAGACACACTGAAAGGGTTACACAGCCAAAAGAGTGTCTCAGGGACTCAGGCCAATGAATGCCATACAAATTACAACATGCAACAGACCTCTCACGAGAGACTTACTGGGGAGGAGGAGAACGAAAATGGCTGCCTCTAACAGGGATGGAGACAGCCATTGACAGGTCAGGTATGGAGCATGCTCGTAGGAAAAATAAGGTAACTGGAATTCTGTTGCATTGGCCCTTAGTGATGGCAGGACTGCTGGTGCTGAGTCACTGAGGTCTGGTGGGGGATGGGGAATGGGAAACTGAGTAACTTGGTTCCAGACTTTGGACAAAGGATCTTTGGCAGTTCTTAGAAAGCCCAACACACATGATACAATTCTAATGAACTATATAGGAGAGTGCTTCTTTTAAGGAATGTCTCTTTTTATGAAAAGTGAAAAAGGAGAATTGTCTAAGAACAGCCAGAGGGCTGTGTATTTGAATGTGATACAAGCATTTACTGACCTCAAAAGGAACTGGCCTGAATGTCATGTCTACTGAGGCTGACAATTCCATAGTATGTGTGTAAAAACCAGAGAAGAAAGAAAGCCTGTGGTATATATCACTTCAAAGTGGAAATGCCTGAGAACCAGATGTGTTGGGGGAAGGGAGCAAATCCTAGGATTTGCAGGCTCTAATATCTCAATTCAAGAAAAGGCTGTATGCCCATTCTTTGTGTTTTCTTGCTTTACTCAAATAGGTCTTTAGGAGACTGGATGATAATTACCAACATTGGTATTCAAACACCTGAACCAGTGAGAGACTTTGCACATTCAACCAACATTCCTCTCCCTTCCATGAGTGACATGAGTGTGGAGTCCATGGGTCAATCCGATGCCAAGTTAGTCTTCACAGCTGAGCCTCTCCTAAACTACTGTTAAGGTGGTGTGTAAAGTTAACTTTAATATAAGTGTATGCAGTAAATTAATACAGTAGCTGTATTTCTTTATCCTAGCTAGTTCTCCATTAACAACACAGAAAGACCAAGATTTATTTTCAAGCTTCACCTCAATACCTGGGCTGCCAATTGATCTATATTAATCCCCTAAACTAATTTGACTACCTCCCAGCCAGTATCCCATAATACTTGCATTTAGGGTCTTTTATTCCTCAGGTGAATTCTCAAGAACTCTTTCATCCTCCTCTTCCTCCTCCTCCTTCTCTTCTTCTTCCCCCCCCCCCCATCCTTCCCCTGGCTGGCAGAAATCCTGCTTTATTTTCTCTTCTGCCTATCCATTGGGTGATTGGCATTTATTGACAAGGCAAAGAATATAAACGGTAAGAATTGTTTACACAAACTTAAGACAGGAGATTCTTGTCAAAAAAGATATGAGGGCAGAGAAATCAGCATTTGAATAACACAAAGATAACACAATGTAGACATTAGGTCTACAGTGGTGCTGCTTTAGGAAGGTTGTGGAGCCTGTGGAACTGATGACTATCTAATATGAGAACCAATAGGACCAAGAACAATAAACCTTGCAAGGTAATGGGTACCCAAAACAGGGAAAATACACCTGACAGGTTAAAGGGTCTATGTGCAGTTAGGACAGTTAAGAATAAGTTCCTGTTTGTCCTATGTTTGGTTGACCCATCCGCACCAGATGTGCTTGAGCACATGTAGGTGGGAAGTATGTAGGCAGGACATACATCACGATGTATATTTGCTCCTGATTGGACCTGATGGGAAATATGGCAGCCTTGTGGTTTTGCCTTTTTGAGCTGCTGTAAAATGTGACTTGTTGCCATTTCCTAGGAAACTAGAAGTGGACCTGGCCAGAGTCCACCCTGGCTAGTATTTAATTAATATTTGCCCTTGAGAAACTGCTGTTTTACACTTGCCATTTCTTGGCAGCTCTCAGCTAAATAAGCTAGCCTCTTGCAGGAAGATGATGACAATCTCCAGGCTCCAGACATCCAAGTGGACCAAGGAAGACAGACCTGGGTCCCTTTTGTTAGGACCTACTATGGGGTGGACTGGCATATCTGCTAAGAAAAAGTATTCTGGAGGAATGTAGTTTCCTTTAGCTTATCTTTTATGTAATCTTCCTATACCTACTCTTGCTAAACCATGCCACAAATTTGTATTGAGTGGCTCCTGAATATCACATGTAAAAGTGTAGAAATACAACCACGAACAAAATGCAATCCTCAGAGATTATTACTTGTGTAAACAAGCTTTAGCCAGTCCCTTCCCCTCTGTCTCTTAGTGGCACATTTACTTATGGACAAGAACCCAAGCTGTGTGAAAGCTGTGAGTTCTCAGGTGCAGGACATTGCTGGGCATGTGGTATAGTTCTCAGAAATGCTGTGACTTCCCCTAGAAGCAAGAACAGTTAAGAGGAGGAGGTCTCTGATTTAATTCTCTCTGACTCGCATGAATAAGCTAGATATTGTTTTGTTTGAGACAGAGTCTAACATTGTAGTCCAGACTGTTCCTGCCTGGGTGTCGGGATCACTGGCAGGGCCTCTACTACATCTGTCTTGGTTTGTTTTTAAACAGTTTTCTACCTACACAGGCTGGACTCAGCTTTCTCCTGCAGCTCTGGGAGCACGTGAAAAGTGAGTCCCACCCTGGCACATTGACTTGACACTTTCCCTCAAGACTTCGCCCTTAGGAGTTTAATGTGGACAGACTTAGAAGCTGGTCTGGGCACAATAACTCCATGTCTAACAGAATACAAGCATGCTTGGAAAGGACTGAAAGAAGCTTGTGTTCTCCTCCTCTACTGTTTTTATTGATGTGGAAGTTAGCCTGGAAATAAAAGCCACACCTATTTTCTTCCGAGAAAACACACTACCACGTTAAAATAATGTTCTAGCTGCTACGTGGGAAATGCTTTTATTTTTCAAATGCTCTGTTGCTAAAGTGACAACATGATGACTTTCCTACAGCATTGCTAGCAGGACTCCAGATCTCCCCAGGAAGAGCATTATCGGGATTTTCTTTTTGGAAGGAACAGCAAATTTGCAGCCCCCAAAGATGCACTTGATTTAAGCACAATTCAAAATCATTAAAACTATAACAGCAATGAATGAAAATTTGGCAATTTAGTTAAAATAAGTGGTCTTATCTAGAACACAGTGGGAATATAAAAGAAAATTGCAAAAATATTAACTCTGGAACTCAGATTTTTCTTTTTTTACAACTTTCCAAGAGTTTGGTCTCCTCAAAATGGCCATTAGGAGAGGAACCAGAGGGAAGAAAACTAACAGGAAGTGAAAACCATGTCCTTATTAGGAGGAAATGACTGTCGCATATGAGGTTCCTGCAGACAATTCCACTCTTGGTGATTTAGGCAGACCACTTAAACCCTGTGTTGTCTGAAGGCTGTGCCATAGTGACAAACGACCTGTCTGTGCAGCAGCTCCTAGAAGGCACTTTCGCAGGAGCAGGGCAGCGGTCTGGGGCGTGGCGGGGGAGGGCGCAGGCAGCCCTGGTCCCGCTCCTGCCTCCGGGCATGGTGATAATGAGGGTTGGGCCAGCGATTGCGGTGGAGTGCCTGGTGATCCCCGGCCCCTCCGCTGATATCCTCTTCTTCCTCCCGCACGCAGCACAGAACTCCTAGGCGCCTCCGTAGCCGCCGCCAGAGATGGCAGTCGCCCGCCTGGAAGAAAAGGTAGACCAAAGGGTTGACGGCGCTGTTGGCCACCTCTACGACGCGCATCGCTGCCACCAGGCTCTCTCCCTCCCAGTCACCTGCGGGGCCCGACGACCAGGCGGCTGCCAAGCGAGCGGCGAAGTAGGGCAGGTCGCAGCCCACGAAGAGCAGTGCCAGCGCCAGGCTCATTTTCAAGCTTTGCACCTTGGCTCGGGGCAGCGCACTGGGCAAGGAGGCTCGGGCCATACTGGGCGACCAGGGCATCCCAGCCACTGGAGCCTGAGACCCGCGCTGCCACCAGACACACAGCAGGTGGCCGCAAGAGACACCTAAGATAGCGACCGGCGCCGCGAAGCCCACGATAGCCTCATAGAGCGCGTAGACCTGCAGGTGCCAGCGCGGCAGGGGCGCGAAGATGCTTCCGCAGAGATGCTTCCCCGGCCAGGCGCTGGCGGTTGAAGATGGAGGAGGGTCCCAGCGCACCACGAAGGTCGGCGGCAGCGCCAGCAGCAGAGCCAGCAGCCAGCTCAGTGCAGCCAGGGCGCGTGCTGGCAGCTGAGGGCCCTGAGGACGGCGCACGGCGAGCTGGCGCTCCAAAGCAATGAGCGCCACTAGGTGGGCGGAGGCGCCCCGCCCCGATGCTTGCAGCAGCCGGGAAAGGCGGCAAGCCAAGTCGCCCAGAGCCGGTCGCGGGTCGCCTAGCAGCTCCCAAGCCACCTGCGACAGCGTGGTGCCTCCACTCGCGTACAGGTCAGCCGCTGCTAGCTGCACAAGCAGGAAGTCCATCTTGCGACGCTTGGGACCCGGCCAAGGCCGGCTGCTACCGCCGCACAGGCGGCAGAGCACCGTGGTGTTGCCAGCTACCGCGGCCACCAGGATGATTCCCAAGAAGACCAGCTGGATCCGGTGGCTGGGTGGTCCGCGTGGAGGCAGCTGAGATCCCGGGACAGAGGCTCCCTGCCCAGAAGTCAGGTTGAGACCCCAGCTCGGCCGAATGGGTACTGAGAGGTTGGACGCCGGAGACAGAGTTGTGGGGCTAAAGGGATCTTCCATCCTTAATCCGTAGGAAAGAGAGATACCGCTGAGAGATAACGCTTAAAATGCCAAAGTGTTGGAGAGGTGGCGCGGGCCACACCGCTGGGTTTCTGCGACTTCCCAAAGTTAGTTGAAAAAGCATACACACGCAGGGCGAGATGGATATGGGTGGATTTGCGCTTAGTTGTTTTTATAGATGGTCCTCGGTATTTGTCACTCAATGTGGGTTGTACATTCGAGGAACACACATGATCCCTATTCTCCACCTTCTCCGCTTTTCGTCCCCTCCTCCAATCCCAGCAGAGCATCTTCTAATACATGCAGCTGTCTGCCTCAGTGGGATCCGTGGACCTCTAGGCTCTGGAAATCTTGTCCTGTGACTTATAGCCAGACAGAAAGTTGTGTATGTGACCACTGCAAAGGCTAATTAGTGTTAACCCAGAACCTATTATGAGAAAGAAAGTTCCCAACTGATATAGTGCCCCCTCCCCCAACAATTAATTGTGTGATTGCTAGCAGGAAAAAAATTACAAGTACTACTTTTGATTAAAAAAAAGAAAAAAACAAAAAACATTTTTGTAATGTCATACGTCTGCACTAGCTTGAGAAATACAAGGACACAAGAAACCAAGCAGGGTTCCCCTATTTCTCCCACTTCCAACCACACTGGGCAAGCAGTCTACCACAGAACTACACCCAGCCCTAATAACCCTAATAGCTTTTTGAGCAGTCATCAGGTGAGCCTTTGATGGGGGGTATACCTTCCTCCTGCTGCAGCGCCAGTGGTTCAGCTGGAGAGAACCAAGGGCCTTCCTGTTGCCTGGCAATTAGGAAGAGAGGTCTGCAGATGCTTTCCAATACTCTCTTTACTAGAATCAGGGGATGGCAGCTGCTCCCTCCTCTCAGTGATGCAAAACTCATTTTGTCAGTCTGAAAAGGGCACTAACAGGTTTTTATACAAATGGTGGTTCATGTATTGAGTTCCCCTAGTATTTTCTTCCAGCGAGGAATGTGTCACGTGGGCTCCTCTTTCTTCTGATTCTGTTTTCCAGCAGATGGGAGGTTGCTAAGAGGGACTGCGCCTCCAATAAGTCCAGAGAAGAGGTGACTAAGAAAACGATACGGCGGCCAATTTTTAAAAAAGAAATCCAGCTCACAGGAAATGGTTTAGATTTAATGCTGCCACTTTTAGCCTTACTTCACAAACAAATTTCAGTTTTCCCGTTGGAAGCATCAATTTGTCTTTGTGCACCCATCACATTAATCATGGTGAAAGTAGAATTTCGTGTACTTCCTGGTCTTGGGCCAGGGAGGTGTGGGTGTCTGTCACTTCCCAGGCTGTGTTAATGTTTGCAACCTACAGATGCATGAGTTAGGAGGACTTGGTAGGATATATATCATCCTGCTGGTTGCTGTAGAACTCTCATTTTCTAAGGTCTATTTATCATTTTGGCTGGAGACATTTGTCATTATCCATCCAGTGCCTCATACTGATCCTGATACGTGGCAGATATCAGTCAACATGTGTCCAGTTGATGAATTAGTGCCTATATAATGCATATAATCAGATAACTTTGAGCAAAGTTCTGGTCTTGACTATAAATGTATCACATAAGATGCTTTTCATGCCTTTGGTGCCAGTATCATTTAGAAGAGCCCAGAAAGGTCTGAGGGTGTATGGATGCTGATGTCTTTCTTTGCTGGAACATGAAGGAAGAGGAACAGTGGCCACAATGGAGAGTTTCTAGGTACCATGTGCTCCAATCTTTCATTTCTGAGCAGTATCTGGCAGCCCATGACTGCCTTGCCAAATGTCAGTTCAATTATTTCTCAAAGTAATTCTACAGTTTGTTGGAATGTTCTCATAAATTATATAGCAAGATTCTACCACTGAAAGCTTATTCCATAGAACTTTAGAAAGACTTGATAAAATATCGATTTTAAAAAATAGTTGTCTTCCAGGGAAAATGGCAACTACTGGTGCTCGGGCTGCCAGAAGCTGTGGTCGTGCAGTACCCATAGGAAGAGCTGGCCCGGCCATCTCCCCATCCTCCTTCCTCCTCCTAGTTTAAAAAATATTATCTTTAATCTTTTTTTTTTTTTTTTTAACAGCCAGTCGTTATTCCCCTGTTCCTGTTCTGCCCTCTCAGTTCCTCATCCCATTCTTCGTCTCCCGCTCTGCGCCCCCCCCCCCCGCCATCTCCAAGAGGATATCCCCACACACCCCCAACCCCCCGCCCGTCTCCAAGAGGATGTCCCCATACACCCTCACACCCTGCCAGGCGTCTCCACTCCCTGGGGCCTCAAGTCTCTCAAGAGTTAGGTGTGTCTTCTTCCACTGAGGCCAGACCAGGCAGTCCTCTGCTGTGTATGTGTCTGGGGCCTTGGACCAGCTAGTGTATGCTGTTGGTGGCTTAGCGTCTGGGAGATCTCAGGATCCCAGTTAGTTGAGACTACTGGTCTTCCTTCCTTCTCCTTAGCTTCTCCCAGCCTTTCCCTAATTCAACCATAGGGGTCCCTAACTTCAGACCATTGGCTGAGTGTAAGTATCTGCTTCTGTCTCAGTCAGCTGCTTGTTGGGTCTCTCAGAGGACAGCCATGCTAGGCTCCTGTCTGTAAGTTACACCATAGCATCAGTAATAGTGTCAAGCCTTGGAGCCTCCCCTTGAGATGGATGAGTTGTCCTCTGGCCTCCACAGACATGCTCACAAATATACACAAACTCAAAAAAATAATAAGTAACAATAAAATTTAAATTAAAAAAGGAAAAGTAAATGAAAGCAGTAAAAGGGTTCAGTATGAAAGGAATACACAGAGTCTGCATAGACAATAAAAAAGAACGAGATAAAGGAAGGTCCATTGAAGTAGAAACTGAGCAGGCCGCAGACTTAGTAGGCCCAGAGACCTTAGCACAAGTTCCATGACGGTAATACCATTTAGGCTGTAACACCAGCGCCATTTCCCAAAAACTAAAGTCAAGGCTAATCCATTAAAGTCCATAGTTCTCATGAAGTCTCAAGATGTATCAACCTTGCTTTTCAGCTTCTGTGGCTCTATTCTTGTTAACTGAAGTATGGCAACCTAGGACATATCTTTTTTTTTTTTTTGGTGTGTGTGTGTGTGTGTGTGTGTGTGTGTGTGTGTGTGTGTGTGTGTGTTCTTAAAAGCTCACCCTGAGAAAGGTTTGGAGCTATATTGGGATTTTGAACACCTAGTGTAGTTGCCTGCCTGATATCCATGTCTAACCAGTCTTCTTTGGTGGATACTCCACAACAAGACAGAATAAATAATGTAACAACAACTAGGAATAAATTCACACCAGCTTCACATGGGGATCACTGACAGGAGGGCTTTACAGACACGGTAGTGAGACAGTGCTCAGGCACCCTTGTGAATGGGTGCCATTTTTCTCTTTTTAGACAAGGTCTCAGTAGCCCAGGCTGGCCTCTATGCCAATTACCTTATTTAAAAGGGTTTTTAAGCAGACCTCAGGGCAGCAGCAGGCAGATCTCTTGAGTTCAAAGCCATTCTAATGTAAAAAGTCAGGTTCCAGGACAGCCACAGCCATACAGAGAAACCCTGCCTCAAGAAACAAAACAAAACAAATGAACAACAAAAAATGAAAAGAATAAAAAAGATTTATGCATTTTGATAATTAGTCCAAATTTGTATGGAAAAATTAAACAAGAGTAGTTGGGACAAAAGAGAATACTGCATTTGGCACTGGACCTCAGGTTAACAGGATGTCCACGTGGAAGCAGCAGCAGACTCAGAAAGGACATACTCGTGCATGGGACCTTGATGCGGTCAACAGATCAGCGGAGGAAACGGTGATGATTCAACCTGAGATGTCAATAAGGAAGTGCAGCAAGAGAAGGTCCAGTCAGCCCAATGAAAGGTCAATCGTTTACCAGTTAAACAAAACTGAAGAAAACAGCAACACTGAAAACTAAAGTTAGATCTTTAATATGTAAAATATTCTACACAGATCTGAGATCTAAGGGCTAAATCAAAGCTTTATGAACGTCAGAGAGAAGGATTCACATAGAACACAAATCCTAAAAGCCACAGAATAAAGATTTATAAACATTTTAAAGAATATTTTAATTTTAAAAATCATAATATTTATTTGGTACAAAGATTTATAAATATGTTACAAGAAAATACAAATTTCCTCCAGGTAAATATTAAAAGACAAACTAGAAAAATATTATTTCCAGTATTTTTTTAAAAAAATATTTATTATTTTTAAAATTTTATGTGAACGTCTTGCTTGCATTTAGTCTGTGCACTACATGTTTGCCTGGTACCTTTGGAGGACAGAAAAAGAACATTGGTTCCCCTGAATTGGAGCCATAATTGAATCTTAGTCCTCTGGATGACTGGCAAGTGCTCTGAGCCACAGAACAAGCTCCTTATTTTCTCTTTTGCTTTTCAAAAGGCTAATAGCTAACAGCATGCATGTGACAGAAAAACAATGCTAACAACCTATAGAGAAAATGGCCCACAGACATAGGGAAGGTCATTCTGATGCAAATTCTAATGGTTATTAGAGCTCTGAAAAAATGTCAGTATTCACAATAAATAAAGATAAAATATTTGCTATCTATTGGTGGTAATGTCAACTGCTAGAATTTCTTTAGAAACAACTTGGGAAAATCTACAGAAATTTTTATAGATTCCTGTTCAGCAATTTTACTTCTCAGCATCTACTGTTAATTGGAACTAGAAAATAGGAGCCAGAACACAATATGCCAGAGAAACTACACAGCACACTACATGCCAGAACACAATATGCCAGAGAAACTACACAGCACACTACATGCCAGAGCACTATATGGCACATTATCAATTGTGTGTATGCCTGCGAGTATGGGTGAAGAACATATTCATCTGGTTGGTGACTAATGTGTAGTTTGTCCACAAAAGGATGCAAGCAAGGTGGTTGTGGTTGCCCTTTGGAGGGAGCTGACCAGGAAAGGAAAGAAGCTTCACTTTTTTTTCTTTTTTAAAACAACAACAACAAATAAAATTAACTATATCCAGAGTCTATGTCCCATTAAATAGTTCTAACACATTAAATACATCCAAAGAGTTTCATCAAAAAACTAGTAAGTCATGAAACATCATGATTCATAAAAAATAACTGATGGTTGTTAAAATATTTCATACTCTGCATTAACCAGGAAAACAACAGGAGTGCTTGCTTCTATTCTTTAAATACTTCTGATGTTAAACTGTCAGAGGTCTGCAACAGTAAGGTCTTAGTATACTAGTTTTGAAAATATGAGTTCTGTATTCAATGGCAATTAAGAAATATTACATATTTTGAAAGTGAGTAAAATTGGCAATTGCT
>CM052716.1:69858490-69872151 GCA_028551405.1 Uromys caudimaculatus | reverse complement strand
GAGTGGGCTGTGAGCCACTGGTGGACTGAAGAAGAGTGGGCTGTGAGCCACTGGTGGACTGGAGTGGGCTGTGAGCCACTGGTGGACTGGAGTGGGCTGCGAGCCACTGGTGGACTGGAGTGGGCTGCGAGCCACTGGTGGACTGGAGTGGGCTGCGAGCCACTGGTGGACTGGAGTGGGCTGCGAGCCACTGGTGGACTGGAGTGGGCTGCGAGCCACCGTTGGATTGCATTTTCATACTTCCTTGGACCTTTTTGCCAGTCTTGATGCCACCTAAGGTGTGCTATAGCATTTGAGTAATTTCGCCCTATGCTTTGTTTCCACATGATAAACTGCTCTTTATTGTATCGACGGACAGAAGCAGACACTTCAGGGTAGTTTATAACAGATCGAAGCTTCTGGTCCAAAGAATAAGTAATTTCTGGAAATTCTGTAGCAATGTTTGTTAGCTCATCTGGATCTAAGGAAAGATCTGAAAGAAAAGAAATAAAACAGTTATGTCATAAAATAATTTTGTTAGAGTGTCATTGCGACAGATATATATTAGGATTTATTTTCCTTTTCCTTCCTTCCTGGTGTAAGATGGGCAGTATGCACTCACATGAGCAGCATACCACACTCATAACCATGTTCTCCTAACATTGTATCTCATAATTTCTCATTATGTTTTAGGTCATGATTGTGAAGCAAGGAATGGCCATGATAATATACTAAACGTGAAACACTCTTGTTGATGAATGAATATACATGCTAATGTAATAATTCTGCAGCTCCACTCTTTTTCTATGTGGTAGAAATGAGCTGAGGCAGGATTAGAAGGTGGGACACTGGCAGAGAAAGATAGGAATTCTGGGAAAGAGTCAGAGGTGGGTGGATTCAGCACTGGGACTCCGAAGGACCGTGAAACTGTGAACAGGTAAGCAGCCTTGCAGCACACATAAAATAGAATAAACAGGTTCTGTAGGTTACAAGCTGGTCAGTGAGCAAGCCTAAGCTCATGGCCTAGGCATTTATCACGAATAATTAAGTCTCAGAGTTGTCATTTGGGAACTGGGGCATGGTAAAAAGCCCATGGTTACAAATGATGCCCAATGTGGGACATATAATCCAAACCTAGCTAAAAAATACAAGTTTAGAACAAAGGATTCAGGCATTAGAAAAGCCCCAAGGTGAAGGTGCAAGCAAATACCTCCCAGAGCAGTTTCCTAGCTGGGAGGGAGGCTAAGTCCCTTTAAGAGAGAATGAGTAGAGCCCTGTGAGCAGGGGGTAGCAAGTGGGGAATTGGAGCCTCATGGCACTCCCCATAGGTGAAAAACTTCCCAGAGCTGAGGCAGATAGGCTCAGCTCCTGGCCAGTATTAGCCTCAGCTGAGGGGGTAGAGCTAGCTGCCATAGTCACATGCTGGCCTGAGGAGCCTGTAGACACACAGAAGGACAGAAGGAACATTTTGTGAAAGCTGTGGTATGACTGAAAATCCTCAAATCTCTGAACGGGTAATGTGTAAGTTTGAAAACAATAAAAGAGAAACAAATAGTTACTTTGAAAATAATAAAATCCTTAAAGAGAGAATTAAATAATATTTAAAAAATTCCCCAGAGCAAAGAGTTTATAGAAAATCAAATATAGAAAAAGATAATTAAGTTTAGAGAACAATAAGAGAAATAAATAAATGCACATAGAAAATAAAGTCTCCAAAGAAATGAGAAAGAGAAAAAAGTAAAATAAAGTTTCTAAAGAAAGGAGAAACAGAACTGAAGTATAGTCCCCCCCCAAAGAGAATTAGAGACATTAAAAATATTTTCCATATTAAAAAATAGAAAACACTATAGAAAAAGGCATTTGGATCCAATATAGTTTTGTCTTGACTGTCAACATAAAATTAACTATATATTCAGTATTGATTCCAATTTTATATATTCTCTTTAAGAAAAATCAGAATAAAGCAGTCTTAGAGAATGAGAAGACTAAACAATTAAACACTAGATTGGAGGACATAGAACAGAGATTGGAGGATTCTTTAAATCAGAATAAAGAATCTTCAATAGAATCCAGACTGGAGCTTACAACAACTACAGAAAACGTAGTTCCAGAGGAGAAAAATCCACAAAGGTTTGAAAAATTAGATGGCAGACCACAGAGATGCAATACGATGAGCTAAGAATCCAGATTCTGTGTGATGCAGTCACCTTAGAGCAATGTCATATAATACATTTGTGTTTCATTTTATGGAGTTTGGAGAATTAAGATATGTATATATGTTAATATACCATACAATTGATACTTAGTCAAGGTTTCAGTAGTTTTCTGCCTTTAACTCTGAAAAGGATGATTCTAAGATTGCACATTTATTAGAGATGGTGACTATCTTCAAGATGCCTTTATGGAAGCTTTATGATGCTTCAACATGTGTGTCCATTAGAATTCAACAATTTTTAGACATTATGGCATAAAAATGTTACAAGCATATCTCATAATCCTTCTGGCCAAGCAATTATGGCGAGACCTAACAGAACTTTAGAAGAAATGCTCATAAAACAAAAGGGGGAATGAGGTCTCCTAGAGATAAATTAAATAATGCTTACTGAGTTTAAATTTTAAAATGTCAATGAGACAGATAATACAGGTGCTGAAGGACACTGGATTTTAGAAAAGACTGCTGATTTAGATCAGCACGTGTGTGTGTGTGTGTGTGTGTGTGTGTGTGTGTGTGTGTGTGTGTGTGTGTGTGTGTGTTATATAATAACTTCAGAATGGAAGAAAGGAAATTTGTTATATTGAGGAAGAGATTTTGCATTTTTCAATAGGAGGAAAAAAGCTATGGATTCCTTCAAAATCAATAAAATCAGATGTGACTGGAACACCCCTGATGATTTTGACTACAGAGAGGAAAACAGGAAATCAAGAAGACCAACAAAATGGACAACTTGTAATGCTGACCCCTGTACATGGGAACATCTCTGAGACATGAAAAGGTCTCCAGCCAGGACTTCAGCTAAGCGTAGCCAATCTTGTTGGCTACAGAGTCCTAAGGATTTATCATGCCATCCTTTCATATGGCACGGATGGGCATTTCTATTACAGTTTGGATATACTGTCCAAATGGACTTATAAAGTTTGATGCCTTTCTCCTGTTCCAACATTGTACACACTGCCCAATCCATACATGTGTTGTGCCACACTATCTATTCCCTTTGAAATGTAATATGCTTACAGAGCAAAGGACCAGACACCAGTGAATCCAAGACAAGTAGCCCAGGAGATCCTACCTCACAGACTGCCTCAAATGCTGTTTTCTTAAAAATCTATACCCAGGGGCTCATCCAGAGGTTCTGAGTTCAATTCCCAGCACACAGACTACTACAGTTAGGTCTTCAGTTACGCCCTGCATCTTCCCATCAAACAAAGTCTGGACAACAAATGTTAGCGCTAGCTTTCCTAAGACTGGCTAACCCCCCTCCCAAAAAAATGGTTCCCTCAGCAGGAAGCAATTTTAAGACAGCAGTGCCTCCATTCCCAATAGGGGTAGCTGCGTTTTGGTCACTTATTGGATGATAGATGTTTGGATGGTAGATGTTTGTTGTTGTTAAAGGGGGGTTGGTTACAAGTTGTAAATGGTCTTGATCAGGGAGGAAACAAAGTAGGGGGGTTAGACAGGGATTTCTTTTTCACTTTCTTTTCTCTATCCTTTTTCACCTATCTAGTGTTAAGGGGAAAAGAGGGAAGTAGGGATAAAAGGAAAAAGGGAGAGATGTTGGACTCGCCGCCCTGCTGAGTCCGCCTGGGGCAAAACCCGGGAGAGGCTGGCTAGCCTACGGAGTGCGGGAGACCCACAGCCGCTGTCGGGCGGAAGCGGGACGGAGCTGGCTGGCGGGCAGGAGTGGGCAGAGAGCCGGGCAGACTACGCAGGTGAGGCAATCTATTATACTGTTTGGAGAGGGGGCAGGGGCTTGGCAATTGATGCTTTCTATTGGCTAGGTCTGGGGGCTCTCTAGTGCCACATTTGCTTATGGGAGGGGTCAGGGCTGCTTTCTACACGACAAATCTTGCATCGCAAGCCTCTCTCTATACAGGGGTTGTGAGAGCTGTGGCTGATTTTACAGGAGTCTTCCGGGAGCGTTGGCTAAAAATATAATCTGTTCCCTCGTGAATATTTCACAGGTTCTCCCAGAATTTTCAGCCTTTGCTCAACCAGGTGTCGACTGCCTGCCACAGACACTGCCCCGCAGAGCGAGATAGGAATAATAGGATAAAGATGTGGATCATTGAATCTACTTTTAGACCAAAGAACATTAACAAGCCAAATATTTTCACATTGATATGGACTTTGTATATTGATACAAATTTAAGGTTATATTTTGTTACTATATACTGTATATATATTTCAACTCTTATTTAAGGTATTGCACCTATTTCTTAAAAATGCAATGTTAAGTC
The DNA here is from genome assembly GCA_028551405.1 of Uromys caudimaculatus. Taxonomy (NCBI): domain Eukaryota; kingdom Metazoa; phylum Chordata; class Mammalia; order Rodentia; family Muridae; genus Uromys; species Uromys caudimaculatus. The sequence continues at coordinate 69,867,717 of CM052716.1, read as the reverse complement.
CTTTTTAAAACAGCTTTACAAATGGTTTAGGATAAATAAAAAACGCAAGTTAATAGTTAGTCAATCAAACTTATGGTCATGTTAGAAAGTAGTTTAGTTAATTATAGAATTAAGCTTCATTTAGCTTCCTACAGATGATTTTAAGGTTAAGCAGATAGTAGACTTCTAGAAACAAACAATTTAGATATAGTGTAGATAGATACATGGTCTTCAAAGACCTCAGAGATCTACAGAACATGACATTTAGAGAAAACCGTATGTGCAAGAACAGTTTTTATGGGCCTGTTTGGGCACACTGGCCAGGAGACGCCTGAAGGCAGATGTAATTTTGCCAGTGGACTAAACATAGCATCTCTTTAGGAAAGGGTAGTCCATGGGTAAATGCTAGAGAGTGCTGTCATGGCTGGTGCATCTAGTTACTCTTCAGGCACATTTGGCTGTTGCAGAATGTTTTAAAGCCAAAATTTCAACAACTGTAAAGATACCAATGATGGATTTTCTTTAGTAGTCCATTAATGAATTAAGTATCTACTTAAAAACAGACAAAGCACTATGATAGGGTGATGTGGGAGGAAGAGGGGAGGAGGGGGAGGAGGAGGGTGAAGAAGTCAGAAACCGGGGACAGACAGCACACTGTAGCATCACTTGTTGTCTCTGGTCAAATGGAGGGGGACTCATTATAGACAGTTGCTGTGGTGTGAGCCCCTCTGGATTAGCTGTTGTGAGAGGCAGCTTGATTCCACGGCCCTGAGCTGGAGTGACTGTTAGGTGGTCAGCTTGCTGGGCCGGATGAAGGAGCGCTGCAGATTTCATTTAACCACAATATCTAATGTACATGAGTTTCTCTGTTGGAAGCCAGGTATCCAGTTCTTAAAACTTAAAGAAGTTTGACACCTAAAGAATTATTTCTAATTAATAATTTTTATATTTGTAACTTAGGAAGCAGTAAATATTAACAATGGCCTTGATCCTATTTTATGTACAACATGGGGAGAAAAGATTTAAAAAAAAACAATAAATTAAAAAATGCTGTTTAAAAATGAATTCACAGAGCGAAGCTGGATAACATTTTCTCAGGTTGGAGGAGCTCGTGAACCTATGCTGAACTTTTAGTTTTATGACTTCCTAGTTCTGAGGGCCTGCACATCTGTCAGACTTTCTCTGACTCTCAGTTTGCTTCTCTGTAATGAGAAGAGAAGGATGTAATCTCATAGCACTGTGGTGATATTAAATGATGCAGTTAGAATGTATGGACTTCCCAAGAGCTAGGCATCAAACATCTGGGATCGATGAAACGTAGGTGTAATGAGAATGTTGACTGGTGACAGAGAAACAACAGGCATCGGAAGGTTGTTCCGGGAAACATGGTTGAATGAGATCTGGATAGCAGGCTCTTGCTGGCTCTGGTTTCAGGTGCTGGTGTGTGAAGCAGCTGCCCTCTTTCATTAACTGAACACTGACAGCTCATACCATCACCAGTGGTCACAGACTAGAGTACATGTGGGTTTTATAAACTGAGACTAGATCTAAATAAACACTTACTCTAAACCATGAGACTGGGGGGCCTATTGTAGCCTATCCCAGCCCGAGAAGCAACAGGTATTCACTTATGTCGAAAGCAAGCATGTGGTGCAGATCAGCTCTTTGTACTTCATCTGTACCAAGCAGCTTACCGAAGAGCTGAGGCTGCACTGAAGCACCGTCAGAGTAGGCGATATACTTCCACTGGCTAGTTCGCAGCATATAGGTGGAGGCATTCGCATTGCATCCGTGGAATTCACTCAGAATCCAAGGCGAATGGGGGACTTTGAGCGCCTGTTCATTTGCAGATGCGTTTGATGACAGTGGCAATAAGGAGTATCCACTCAGGTTTGGAGGCAGGGCAATCCCAGCAATGTCTTCAAAACAAAAGGAAAGTGGTTTTTTTTTTTTTTTTTTTTTTTTTTTTTTTTTTTTGTTTGTTTGTTTTTGTGTTCATTCTTTTTGGAGTTATTTGACCATTCAGAAACATCATATTTTCCCGTCACTAAAGGTTGCATATATGGATTTGCAACCTCACTTCCTAGACTGAGGTGCTCATGCCATAAGCATGCTACCTTGAGTGAGGTGGTAACTCCTCTGACTGTTTTCTCATTTCTGCGAGAGGTATAACAATAGCATAATAGTACTTGTATCTGAAATGTTCAATTTTGGTGAAAATTAGCTAACTTGAAATTTGAGAACAGTGCTTGGCACACAAGGGCCCACAGTCAAAATTACTTTATATGAGGCTAGCCTGGTCTATAGAGTGAGTTCCAGGACAGCCAGGGCTACACAGAGGAAAAAAAAGAGCTGTAGCGTTGTTGGAGGAGGTGTGTCACTGGGGGCAGGCTTTGAAGTTTTAAAAGGAAGAGAGGAAAGGGGATAGGCAGTATCTATTAGATCATCTGTTCAGCTCTTTACCTTATGACTTACTGTCCTGAGTTCTATGTTTCTGTCAGAGAACACCTGAGGTGTGGCTCCCAGTGTCCTTTCTGACTCATGGATGTGGATTGAGATGTCTCAGCTGTTTCTGCCACTATACTATGTTTGTGCTCCACCATCACAGACTCTCACCCTCTGAAAAAATAAGCCAATTAAATGCTTTCTTTTAAAAGTAGCCTTGGCCAAGATACTTTGTCTCAGCAACAGAAAAGTAACCAATACAGCCCATAAAAAGTGGATAAAAGATTCCATAGTGGAAATATTTATATTTTAGGGAGGTTGTGATAGAAAGTTGAATGCTGTATATAATAAATAAAACAAAGTTATGGTCATATCCTGATTGTGAATCTTTTGAACAGAATAAGACTGAAGTGAGTGAAGGCTATAGATCTGTGGGCCATCTTTGCCTTTCAGAGAATAATTCTGACTCCAGGAGTGACATGTTCAAGGCAAGAGGATTCTGAACACTTTGCTCGTGTTTTTTTTTTTTTTCTTTTTTTTCCCTCAGTATTACAAACACAACCACAGTACTTACCAAGCATGGTAGGATAAATATCCACAAGAGAAACAACACTTGGTACTTGTAGGTTGGCCTTAATTCCTGGTCCCATCATCAAAAAAGGCACATGTGCACTAGCTTCATACATACTCATTTTATAAAACTGGCGGTGTTCCATAGCCATTTCTCCATGGTCTGAAGTATATATAACAATAGTTTTCTGAAGAAGATCTAATTTGCGAAGAGCCAAAATAATTTCACCTACCATAAAAATAAAAAAAAAAATTAGCTTTTAGTTTGTGTTGTAGTTCAGCAAACTAAGTTTAAACAACTGGACCGAGTTTGTTGGGATACTTCTTATCTGAATAAAACCTCCAGTTTGCATTTGCTTTATCCTCAGCTGACAGACTGGAGAGAGGAAGCAGGACAAACAGTATCTATCTGATCACCTGTTCAGCTGCTTTACCTGGTGTCATGCTGTCCTGAGTTTTCTGTTCCTGTCAGAGAACACCCGAGGCTAGAGGGGCTTCTTCCTTTTAGTACCTCAACTGAGGAAAGGCAGGCAAGTCTGGAGTCACTACTGTACAGGATTCAGATGTTAATGAAGGTCGCTATCACTGCTGACCCACAATTTCTGCACACTACGAGGGGTTAAGAGCATGCAGAGCTTCCCTGCTACCTTTGCTCCTAGCTCCTTATACAACTGCCCTTTTCTGCTCCTAAAGCTGGCTTAGAGTTATGGATATCCCACCCTTAAATAAGGGTGAGCCACACAGACAGCACAAGCCATAACTTAGTTAAACTGAGCAGTAACAATCTGAGAGGCCTTGTCTCCTTGACTTGGAAGTGGCTCCTCACGATAAAGGAAAAATTATCTTCATTTTGGTAGATCTTGAATTTTGGGGTGCAAAAGTCTATATTAAATGCACATATCGTAGGTCCAGTCAGAGGTGAGGTCCAATGCTCTACAGAGTTAAGGAACTGCTTACTAATCAGGTCTCAACCCCACCCCATTCCTCCTTCCCCTCAACTGTATCCCTTGTACACTCAATGGATATCCTATTTCTAAAAGGCTTGATAACCCAGTCTTTTCACATGTCTAATTAAAACTTCAGATAATATTAGGCATGTTCAGAGTAGTGTGTCCTTGGACGTAGACCTTCTGCAGCTTCCCTGTCTAATTCTTTAGCAAGACACACAAGTTCTTCATCATCAGAACTTCATCTTACGTTCTCTATACTTAGCATCCTCAACTATTTGGTAAATCTAGTAGTCCTAGACCACATAGCATACCCTGAAAAGTGTATTAGATTATGCTTTTTGCCTCTGTGTGAATGCCCTTTCTCCTACACTTCTCTCATGTTTCATCCTTCTTTTATGAGCAAGCTCAATTATTAGCTGGTGATGCCTTCTCTTGTAGAGGAATTTTGACCCAGCAATATGGCTCCTTGAGTGAGGAATCATATGCAAAGACCTAGGTCAGTGTGATCCAGGTGGAATACAGATATGTTCTTAATTTAATTCCTCTGGCTGAAATATAGACATGCCCTTATCACATACCTTTAATTACTAATAAAGTAGGTAAGGTTAGTTTCTAGAAGAAAGCAATCATGTTGGAAAGTGATGTCTAATTCAAAGGCAGACAAAGTGATGAATTAGAGAAAGATTTGTCAGGATCAGTCAGAGATAGGATATGCCCAACTCTCACAAAAATACCACAGGCAAGAGAGGTGACTTAAAAGAGCAGCAGTAGGGAGGGAGTGAGAGAGAGGAACACACACACACACACACACACACACACACACACACACACACACACACATACACACACACAGAGAGAGAGAGAGAGAGAGAGAGAGAGAGAGAGAGAGAGAGAGAGAACTTGGAAAGTCCTTGTTACTTTTTTGTATTTACACTGATTATGTAAATAATATATCCACATGCCTTCCTTTTTTTTTCCTTTCTGCTACATTCTATTTACTCAGTGAGAACTTCTAACAACATTGGGTGGTTATTCTCTAAGTGTTTTGGTATGTAGAAAGAGGTGCTGCCCATACTTCACCAATGCAGTCTTGTTTTATAGGAAAATGTAGCGAAGTTAATGAAACAATGTTGTGAAAATAACTTGTCATCAAAACAGTTGTTTTTAAAAACAAGGTTTTTCCAGTAGGAATTGGAAACAGTACTCTGGCCAACAGCCAGAACCCTTCCACAATCACCTTATGAGGCAGGCTTGTCTGAGATGCCTTTGAGCCTGAGTGTCAGGGAACCCATTGACTGCAGTCATCAGAGGAAGTGGATCTGAGCAGTGGATCAGCCTTACTCTAAAGGGTCTAGGGAGAATGAATTTGTAGGTATTACAAGTGTGGTAGCAGTTTATAAACACTAACAAAGAAGTCTCTGTCTAAAAAAAAATATTAGAGGTGTTAAAATGAGACTTGTACACATTCAGTAAAACCAGTAGCAGAGGAGAGTAAACGTTGAGGTGTTCACTATTTAAACTGAAGATGCCTTTCACACAGTGAACACATTTGAACCAATAAGATTAGCTAAAAATTTACAGACCTCATAAATTAGTGGGACTATATTTAATCTGTTTATATTATTTAACATTTTAATGATAATAGCTTCTCAATTTTGACTTATACATTAATGGTAATATATTTCTTGTCCTCTTAGCTATGAGTCTTAGCCTTTCAGAGTGTTAACGTTTTCTTTCAGGATACTATGTACATGCTGACTGGACATCTGTTGATCTTTCTGAGGAAGAAAAATACAGGGAACAGACATGGACCTCTGTTTATACTGGCTCAGCGCTAAAAACAGAATGTTTTTGGAACTATAAATTGACCTATAGATCTTCTACACTACCGTCTGCCTCACTCCTAAGACTGACATTCCCAGTAATCCCAGATTTGTATTGGAATTTTCTCAGTTTAATACATATGAATGATTTTATAGAAATAATTTCATCTACAACTTTTATCAGCAAGTGATTTTTTTCTAACTTTACATAAAAATATTACTTGACATCTAATGATACAAAGCATGTGTAAGAAATTAACATGCTTAAAGAAAAGTTAAAAAGATTTTCTACTCTTAGTTCCTCTATGTGTCTGTGCACTGGGCTTCTGAGGACCATTCAGCAAATCCTCAGATTCCATAGGAGTCTGTGGTCACAAATCCCTGGATTGACTCCTCTCCACCAGTGTCTGTTTGTCAGACTCTTCATCTCTCGGAAGCAAGCTGCCTGATAGTTACCTGCAAACACCTGTGTTCAGCAAGTACTGACCTGTTTAGGGCCAATTGTATTTTGTTTCAAGTAGAAAACAGCTTTCTATGATTCTTCTTTATGTACGAACAAATTTGAGAACCTATGAATAATTAGAATAGGAAGGGCCCTTTATTCTGTTATTAAGGTATTTTTGTGAGTCAAGAGTCTCAAAGTTCTAAGTCTTAGGTATCTAAGCAACTGCTTTAAGAAATATCTGAAGATGCTCCTGCAAGCCCCAACTAGCACAATCACAATTTATCGGAAAATATTTTCTTCATGAAATTGTTTATTAATTATACCACCTACCTAGCATGGCATCTGTCTCAGCACACATAGCATAATAAAATGCTCTAATGTTCTTAATTTCATTTTCAGTAAACTTCCCAGTACAGTTTTTTGTATAGGAGGAGTAATAATCCACAGGGTGCATTTGTGACAAAGCTAACCACTTTGGGATTTTGATTGCATCATAAGCTACCTGAAAAAGGAAGAAGAAAAGGCTTTACATTTGCAAAGTCAAAATATTCCTTTCTTCCAGTGAGTATCTGTGGTGAACTTTGAAATGTTTCATACATAGAATGATTGAAAAAAAAAGGTTATGAAGCATGACAATTCTCTGATTTAGGAATGGCTGCGTAAAACTTATCCACACTATCTGGAGCAGGGGTGTTTGGGACTTTCCCTGGCTTTCCTCAAAGGTTAATTGGAGAATAGATTTGGTCTCCCAGTGATAACTCCACAAAACACTTCACAAAACTGGAAAGAAAGATGACTCAATAAGGATGACTATTCACGAAAGAAAGGAGACACACTAAGACTGGCGTGAATTCGGGTCACACACATGTGAAATTATAGAAGAAAAGGCTGGTCATGGATGCTGACAGTGCTGCCATGCCAAAGAATCCAGACTCATAGTAAGCGGGACTTGGGGACAGGACTCCTATCTAAGCAGGTAAACCAGTTTGAAAAGGATGGAGATTCAAACAGGAGAGGCACTGGTAAAAATGTTCACCTTAAAGGAACTATTGCAGATATATCTACATTGAAAGCCAAAAAGTAGAATATAGGAGGTGATTCAAATAGAGAAAGAAATATGACAATTTGTCAAGCCAAGAGAAGATGCTTGCTGCAGGTAAGCTGCACGGGGGGAAGGCAGACACTGCTCACACCGCAGGTCAGCTGCACGGGGGAAGGCAGACACTGCTCACACCGCAGGTCAGCTGCACGGGGGAAGGCAGACACTGCTCACACCGCAGGTCAGCTGCACGGGGGAAGGCAGACATTGCTCACACCGCAGGTCAGATGCAGAGGGGAAGGTGGGCCCTGCACACATTGTACCTAGTATGCTTTTTACAACACTCATCCTAAGCACTTCTGTTTTCAGCACAGTATACTAAATAATACATTTTGCTATTTCTACTTTTATTGATAGCCCAAAGCAAAATTTTAAATATTTTGACAGATGTTTTTAACATTTCTAGAAAAAAAAAAAAAGATAATCTTTTCCCTTGACAATTAAGATTGTTTTTTGCAGTTTCATTTTGTATGTTAGTTTTACCATCCTGAACTGGGGGAAGTGAGGCCTGCCTGCACTCCAAAGATAATGTCTTTTAGTTCCTTTTTAATAGACATATCACATGTATATCTCTACAGTTAGCAAGCTCCAACATTTTATTTAAAAAACATTATCTTTTGAACAAATTCATTACCGGCTTAGTTTAAAAGTACACGTTCCTAATTTTTCCATAAAAATAATAAAAGTAAGAATGAGCTCATGCCAGGTGGCTTTGCATAGGCCCATGCCTGCTTTTGAGCACACATAGAACACTTACCTTTTCAAGCCAGTAAAGAGAAGTGTGAAACGTAGAGGAGCCAAAGTTTTCTCCTGAAGATGGTGAAGGGTAAGGGTGTGGCAAATTCAATCCCAAGTAAAGGACAAATGGTTTGGTGTAATTAGCCTGTCTTAGCCAATCAATTGCTTTGTCTGTGTTCTGCCAGTCCTTGTCCATCACTCTCCTTCTACTCTTATCAGGGATGAGATTAACTACGGGCCTGCCTTCTTGTCGGAGCAAGAATGCAACTTCTCTTGTCCATGCTTCCACACGGTTACTGAGGGTGCAAGAAGACAAGTGTGTCAGAAAAACGTTCATGGAACCGTAGAAACTGGCTAAACAAATACCGGAAGCAACAGGGGAAATGTTTTTAAGACTCCCTTGTGGATGTGTTTAGATAACTGTGTCACATCTCAGTTAAAAAGCTGTTGAGTATTACAGATTTAGGAACTAGGGAAAAACGAATGAATATTCATTTGTGCTAAGATTGAGACAAATTACTTAGAATAGTTAATTTCTTTTAAGAGAAATATATTTAGTTGTGCTGGCTGGTCTTAGGTCAATTTGACACCAGCTAGAGTTATTTTTAAGAAATGTCAAGGTTTATGAAGCTGATGTTGCTTATGGAGCACTGTCAGCACTGCCAAGAAACTTGTTTTACAGTGTCCATTAATAAGTGCCTTTAGAGTACTCTATCAGATGAGAAGTATTTTTTAAGAATCTAGATAATAACTCCAGCAAAATTATATTTCATGTTAAAACATAATACTCAGAAGAAATTTCAGACCAGAAAATGACCAATGGCCCATGGATAATGAGGAAAAATAAAAAGTCCCCCCCCCACTTGATCACTGAAAGTAGACAAAGAAATTGAAGCAGCTATAATAAAACTATTTTTGATAGTACATAGTTAATATACTTTAATAAAAACATCAAACAGTCGAATTTTAGCAAAATTACACTTAATAGATTCTAACTAACAGACGTGAGACTCCAAAATTGGATTTTCAGGGAAAAATTCACCATCCTATAAAGTATATGACATTAGCGTCTCAGTCTTTTGTTTATACCATGCTAAGCATGTTCTGATATTAGATGCATAACATCACTGGTGTTCAGAATAGAGCACAAAGAACTCAAGAGAAGCAGCACACTGTGG
>CM052716.1:69835274-69857990 GCA_028551405.1 Uromys caudimaculatus | reverse complement strand
AAAAAAAAAAAAAAAAAAAAAAAAACTGATTATGAGAAATGAATTTTCATTCAATATGAAGTAGCAATGTGTTTGACTTCCATAGTTCTGGCAGTTCCCCTCCTTTATACTATTTGGTTCAAACTGTTGAAGCTACAATAATTCTTTTGCATAGAAAAATGGTAGTTCTTCAAACGCCCTTGCAAATTTTTGAACCAATCTTATAAATTTTTTTTTTTCAGTTTTTTCAAGACAGGGTTTCTCTGTGTAGCCCTGGCTGTCCTGGAACTCACTCTGTAGACCAGGCTGGCCTCGAACTCAGAAATCCACCTGCCTCTGCCTCCCAAGTGCTGGGATTAAAGGTGTGTGCCACCATTGCCCGGCAGGATAAACTATTTTACAAATTAAAATCCATTAATTTTATATATATATTTGGTTTCTTTTCAAGACAGGGTTTCCTCTGTGTCGCCTTGGGTGTCCTGGAGCTCACAGAGTGCTGCGACTAAGACATCTACCGCCAATGCTTGACTGCTAAAATCCAGTAATTATAGATGTTAATGTATTACAAAAAGAAAAACCCAACAGAATATTAGCAACTTTAATATTTTAAGAAGATTAAGGAAACTTAAGTTTTAGCCAAATTGGCATAATTGAGGGATTAAGAGATTTAATTTCAGCCTTGTAAAGTAAGTGGTCAAAAAGAGCCCATGAATGTGCAACAGAGGATGGCGTGGGGTTAATTTAATTTTTACCTAATGGAATGATGTCCTGAAGTATAGTCCAGTTTTCCAAATTTTTGTGTCTGATAGCCATGCATCTCCATGACGTCCATCCATGTTGTATAATTTGGATCCAGACCCTTAAAATTATTCCAAGATTCCGTTAAGTGAGTGAAGAGGCCACTCCATATTGCTGGGAGTTAAAAAAGAGAAATAAAAGAATAAAAATAAAATAAATAAAGATAAAAATTGAAAAAGAATAAAAAATATAAAACATAAAAATAAAAGAAATAAAAGAAGCTGATGAAGGTTAAAAGAAGGAACTCCTCAGGAGGGTGGCTGGCTGGTTTGGAGTCTGTGATCTGGGTAAGGAATGCCACCAGCTGGGGCAGTTGACAGACAGTCCTCATTGCTACTCCACTTTATTGGAGGGAAAACCCTGCAAGGGGTTAGGATATCTACTCTTCATATGGACCCACCAAGGCCAGAGGTTGAGTTGATTAAGGATTCTTTTGTATTTGTGGCTGGGTTATACGTAGGGCTTGGACATCATTAACATTTCTCAGCCGTAAAAGCTATCTGTAAGTATATTTTTCTAATTTTTTAAACAGTAAGTTAGGGCACTGACAATTATAGACCTCAATTCCCTTATAACCTCAAGGGCTTTCCTAGTAATTCTCCTTTTGCTAGGTTTTTCTAAGAAAAGGAAAGAAAAAAGGATGCTATGTGTTCCTTTCACTTTCTAAATGTTTAGTAGACATTTCTTTTCCCTTTCTCATTCTGTATGCAGACACAGTAGGCGGATAGGACTTCTGTGTGTGTGCATATCTAGGGTGTCTTTCTAAAGCGTTTTTGAGGAAAGGTACCCTTTTCTCCCGCCCTCCCTCCCTTCATCCTCCCACCTGCTCACTGAACCTTGCAGTCTGGCTTGGCTGGACAGTCCACAAGCCGCAGGGACCTTCCTGTCTCTTCCTCCAAGTGGCGGTATTCCATGCATGCACGGCCACACTCAGCTTATTATCATTGCTTTAAATACATGGGTGCTTGGTAGTGAAGCTCAGGTCTCATGACCATGGGGCAAGCACTTTAGAAAGTGAGCAATACTCCAAGCCCCTCTTTTCTGATCTAAGAAAATACTGTCTGAGAGGTCAGGTATGAATCCAGTAACCATAGTTCTGGTATGTTCTCTGATGTTATTCAACTTTTTAGTTTTCTTCTGCAAATTGGGATATTAATAGTAACTGTGCCCATGGAATTATAATTACTTATAAATATTACTATAGTAAGAATACACTAATCATTTGTATCTCTATCATTACTTGTCATATACTTCTAGGAAAACCATTTTTGTGAGACCTTCAGAGTTCATTAACTGTTTTCTCATTTACTACTATGTTTGCTGTGAGGGATTTAGCACACTTAGCATTCTGTAGATAGGGAAACTAGGTTACTTCCATTACACGGTCCACTGAGGTTTAGAATCACCTTACCCTAGCTCAGGCCGCATTCTACTCAACACAGTATAGAAATTAGCAAACATATTTTTACACATGATCTCTATTGGGTCATAGAGAAACCAAACTGTTCCTGTTATTTACAGGTTCCATGACAGATAACCATGGACCACATGGACAGAGGCATAGGAGAGCAACTTTCAGACAGAGTCTTAAAGCAAATGTTCATTTTCTAAACTTATAATGGCTTATGGTCAATGACATATTTATCACCAAAACTATGCCTATTTGTTAATAAGGTGAGCACTTAGTTTGGTGATAGATGTAAATTGGGACAGAAGAGAAAGAGATGAAGTATATAATATGAAATAATTTGGAAAACTTTAGATAAACATGAATAGAAGCTCTGCCTAGGAAGGATCTTCCAGAGGACTGGCATGAGTTCCAGTCCTTCTGAAGCCCTCACTGAAAGACTTGCTTGGAAACAGAGCTCTCTGACTTATGGGTGCCTGTTCATCTGCTTTGATAGCTAAGTGAAAAAACGAAATGAAACTAGACAGCATCCCAGGCAAGAAAAAGCCTTTCTTCAGAAAAACAAGTTAGAAATTCAAATGAGCCCAACATTTAACATATATCTTAGAACACACCTATTACATCAAGGTATTTTTATTTGGTATGAAATATGGCTTTATGATGGTTTTTTGCATATATTTTGAACATGAATGTACTTTTATGGGTCTGACTCTTTCCACTAACATTAAAGGCACATTCATACCTGCACGCGATGGACAGCAGACGGGAGAGTTAGTGTAGGCATTTAGGAAGGTGGTGCCATGTGTTCTCATGAAGTTAATGAAGGGAAGTTTTACTACCTGACTTCCTGGTTGAAATGTTAGTCTTCCATCCTGAAATAAAGAAATTCAACCACTGCTGATCATGCTACAAAAAATTATTTCCTTTAATTTTAAACACAAAATTCATAACTCAAAAGACTTCACTATGTTTGTTCAAAATCTCAAAAAGAATAAAAAGCAACCACAAAGGTAATGTTATTAAGGATCCAGTGCTCAGATAAAAACTGAAAGTGTTATGAAATGCACTTACATACATTAAGTTAAAATAAAAACTGAAAGTGTTATGCTCAAATGCACTTACATACATTAAGTTAAAGAACTTCTTGGAAAGTTCTTTTGGAGAATGAAAAAATAATTTTAAAATTATATTAATAAACATTAAAACTTGACTTGTGTGTTTATGTATCAGGCACCTTGAATACTAAGAATACAATGGTGAGCTAAAATAGAGTTTCATATCCATGAAACTTATACCCTGTAGCAGAGATGAAAAAAAAAGAACAGTAGCAAATTAACTTTGATGTCTCAGTTAGGGTTTCAGTGCTGTGAAGAGACACCATGACCAAGGCAACTCTTACAAAGGGAAACAGTTAATTGGGGCTGGCTGATAGTTTCAGAGATTTAGTCCACTGTTGTCATGGTGGGAAGCATGGCAGAATACAGGCAGCATGGTGTTGGAGACGGACCTGAGAGTTTTACATCTGGATCTGAAGGCTGCCAGGAAGAGACTGGATTCTACACTGGGTGTAGCTTGAGCATAGCAGACCTCAAAGCTCACACCCACAGCGACACACTTCCTCCAACACAGCCACATCTACTCCAACAAGGCCACACCTCCTAATAGTGCCATTCCCCATGAGCCAAGCTTTCAAACACTTGAGTCCATGGGGGCTGTACCTATTCAAACCGCTACATTTGAATACTTATATGAATTATATGTGTGTATTTGTGTATATGCATGCATATACACCTTTTCCTTTGAAACGGGGTCTCATGCATTTCAGGCAGCATCCGAATTGCTATGACTTTGAACTTCTGATTCCCAGACTCCACCTCCTGAGTGTTAGGATCATAGGTATACATTACTACACCCTCTTTGTGTGGTGCTGGGGATTGAGCCCAGGGCTTTCTGCATACAAGACGAGTCCCATGTGAGCTGCATTCCACATATAGCTATAAATTTCAATAAATTCTAATTGCCGTTTCTGAATTACGGTATGACATTTAGTTCCTTCTCATTATGGGCCAAGGAGGATCAAAGAAAAAGCTTAGATTACAAGCATTGTTCTAGTTTGATTCTGTTGTTGTCACAAACATAACCATCACTCAAAGCAACTTACGGAAGAAAGATTTATTAGTTCTGGCTACAGTCCATCATTGAGAGAAGTTGGGGCAGGAAGTAAGTAGGATTTGAGGAGTAGAAACCATGGAGGAACACTGTTTGCTGGCTTGGTTTCTGGCTAGTTCACTCACTGTCATATGCTTAGTTAGGTTCTTATATTGCCCAGAACCTCCTAGACAGCCCGTGAGATAGTGATGCTCACAAGGCTCCCTGCTCTCCTCCCCCTCCTCCTCCTCCTGCCCCTCCTCTTGCTCCTCCTCCTCCTCCTCCTCCTCCTCCTCCTCCTCCTCCTCCTCCTCTTCCTCCTCCTCCTCCTCCTCCTCCTCCTCCTCTTCTTCTTTTTTAACTTGACACAGGCTGGAGTTATTTGGGAAGTGGAACCTCAGATGAGAAAATGCCTCTATCAGATTGCCTGTGGGCAAGCCTGGGGGAGCATTTTATTGATTAATATGGGATTAATTAATGATTGGTGTGGGAAGGTTCACCTAACTGTGGGCAGTGCTACTCCTGGGCAGGTGGTCCTGGGTTGTATAAAAAAGCCAGTTGGGGAAGCCACGAGGAGCAAAGACAGTAAGCAGTCTTCTTTCATGACTTCTGCTTCAGCTCCTGCCCTAAGTTCCTCGCCTGACTGGATGGAGTGTGACCTGACACTTTAAAGATGAAACAAACCCTTTCTTCCCCAGCATGTGTTCAGTTACAATGTTTTATCACAAGAATAGAAATACTACTTAAGATTCCCCTCACAGACATGTTCATAGGTCAGTGCGATCTAGGCAATATCTCAATTGAGGCTTTCCTCTCAGATAACTTTAGGCTATGTCAGATTGACAAAGTTAACCAGGAAAAGCATTATCCTATTAAAGAGTCAAAAAATGACTTATCTGCTATGGCAAGGCCTTAGCATACTGTGTGCCTTTTAGACTTATCTACCCTGCCAAGTGATATTCTTGGGCAATTCTGCAGCATACATTCCTGTCCCACTATTTACCTCTGAGACCTCATCAAATAAAAACCAGTGTGGCTGCAACAGTGGGGAGGTGCAGGGGTGTAGAAGCAGGGGTGTAGGGGATGCCCAAGTCCTTTAAGGCCCAGGCAGAAGTGCTTTTTTATCTAGATATAATTTATATACAACTTACATATTTAAAATGTGCAACTCAAAGGTTTTTAGTGTATCCAGAACGTCATTTAGAACACTTACATCGTTCCCAGAAGAGCCCTTAGCCAGCACCCTGGACTCATCTAAAACTGAGGCAAGTACTGATGTACTCTCTGTCTCTGCATAGCTGCTTTCTTTGGACATTTCATATAAATGGATTCATATAAAATATAGGCTGTCATCATTTCTTTTGAGGACACAGTTTTCTAGGTCCAGCCACATTGTAACAAGCATGAGTTTTGGATTTCTTTTTTGGTTGCTGAATAATACTACCAAATTACATTTACACATTTACTAGTGCATGGCTCTTTAGGTTGCTTTCAAGTCTCCCCTTCTAGCAAAATATTGTTATGTAGAAGCTTTGGTCATGTAGAAGTGTATGAGGTTTCTAATTCCTCCATATTCTAACTCTGGTTATTGTTTATGGTGTGTGTGTATACACTGAAGAACTTATATCTTAACTGTAACAAATAACAGGCTAATCAAAACAGTTTCATACTTTGATCATATTTGCCTCTACATTACCTCTTCCCCCTCCCTTGCCTCTGCCCATATCTTCTCATATAACCTCCTCCTATTTTTATGCCTTTTGATTCTGGCTATGCTTATGGGGATAAATTTGCTTGATCTACATTTCCCTAATGATTAATGAATCTAAGTTTCTTATTATCGGCTTATTGGCCATCTGTGTCTATTCTATGCAGAATGTCTTTTCAAATCTTTGGCTCATTTTAAATTGCCTAATCCATGATTATGAAAATGTACACTTCCATTGTCTTGAAGGAGTTTTATAGCCTTGGCTTTGACATTTAAATCATTGATTCACTTTAAGTTATGTTTTACACATGCTGGAAAGCAGAACCCAACTTTGTTCCTTTCCATGTGTATATTTAATTTTCCAGCACTACTTGTTTATAAGACTTTATTTCTTGACTTGTAAACCTATTCTACTGGTCTGAATACTTATCATTCTGCCTGTAAAATACTATTGTGGTTATTGTAGCTTTGCCATAAGTTTTAATATTAAAAGATTTTTTTAAAAAATCAGTCGTTTTTTCATGTTTTTTTCTCCCAATTGGAGGTCCTTTCATTTTGCATATGAATTTAATTCAAATTTAAATTATACATACATATATAACTTCTTTACTATATGAGAAAGTAGATTTAATTATAAGAACTAACATTTAAATCAGTGCTAACACAATTATAAAATGTCTAGATTAGAGGTTCTCAACCTTCCTATGCTGCACCAGTTTAATACAGTTCCTCATGTTATGGTGACTCCTCCAATCATAAAATTATTTTCGCTACTTCATAACTGTAATTTTGTTTAGTTATGAGTTGTAACGTAAACATCTGATATTCTCGATGGTCTTAGGTAACCCCTGCACAAGGGTCACTCGACCCCTACCAAGTGATCAAGACCCACAGGTTGAGAATTGCTGGTCTAGAGAATAAAGTTAAATTTCCTTCATTTCTCAAGGAAGCATTAATTTTTGCAAATGTAGGCGACTGACATGTGATTCTGGAAGACCAATACAGTTTTATGGAAGCGCACAATCAGTTTTCCTTCAAAACTGAATTGAACCTGGATATTGGCTAAATATTAATAATAGCAAAAATGCTTAATTTGTGCCTGTGGTGAGCGGGTGTAGTCTCTACTGATGAGGTTGAGGCAGAAGGACTGTTAGAGCTCAGGAGTTAGATCCGGCCTTCTTACTACTACAAGTATGCACCGGTGTGCCGCATGCGGGACCTCTCAACCCCAATGCCCTGTTCCCTATGATATTTCTTCACAAGCTGTGGGCGGTGTCTGCTCCCCGTCCTCTGGGTACTTACGAAGGAGTCACTGGCGACCAGCACCACATTGGGCGCCTGGGCCACTTGGAGCCTTTTCTCCTGAGTTCCGTGGGCCGGTGCCGCGAGCGCTAACGCTGCGACCACCGACACTAGCAGCATCAGCATCGCGGGCATGGGTGTCCAGAAGTGGCTGCTGAGCTGGTCTCCTGTGGCCTGCTCTCCAGTTATGAGCAGGGACAGTACTTTAAAACTAGTAGCTTGGGCTCCAAATACTGAAGTAAATATGAGTAGCACCAAGACACTACAACTCCCAGCAGGCCAAGAGGAAGCGCATGCGCAAAAAACCGCCCTCTTAGCCCCTGTAAAGACCGTTTTAATCAAATTTCGAGCTAATGATAGCTCAGCCAGTTCCTCTCACTCAAGCGATGCCTGGGGAAGTGCGCATGCGTTGTTTAGACTTGTACTTTGTGGCAGTCCCATATGCCCAGGTGGGTTCTGATTGCTTTCGATTTTGGCAGAAGTTGAAATCTAAAAGGCAGTTGAAATGGTATTTAGGGGGAGAAAGGATCGGGAATGGGCGTGATGTGAAGGGTCGTTTTCCTTTTGTGCGGGGCTGAATGTTCACTGACATAGTGAACTTGGCGGTGATGAGGTGGCAGTGATTCTGTCACTTAAGTTGGATGGGGCTGTGCTTTTATGGGATCGTAGGCTGGGTCACTCAGGTATGGTCTGGATAGTGGTTTGGATCTCTTCGGCGCTCCGGAACCCTAGTCATGCAGTCCGACTCATTGTATTGCCTCCTTTTGCCGGACTGTAAGGATTGTGCTCGTATGGGATGAAGAGTGGGCCTAATAAATTTCAGGTTCCAGATACGGAAAACCTTGGCTGTTCTTTGCCTTTGGAGTAGCAAAAGGGGGGCGGGGGAGGAACCAGTTCTAAAGGAACAGATTGGGTTGTGTGAAGTGTGCGGTTAATTGAGATATGCTCGAGTAACGTTGTTGGGTATAGAATAATCAGCTGTAACTTTTTTGATTGCTAGATTACTTCGGATAATTCTGGAAGAAGCACGTTTCTATCTCCAAGTCAAATTCTTCACTGATAAATTTCAGGTATATATAATTGTACATTACACCAGTTGTTTTTATTTTCTGGCAGGAAAAGGAGGAGTAGGGCTACTTATTTAAAAGCTCAACTCTCATATCTGGCAACGATTTGTACAGATTAATTGTAATAAAGAAAATACCTTACACATGTAATGCAGAGCAGTATGTGCTTAGTGTTCTGTTAAGCTTTACTGTATTTACTGTGTAGCATGCTTTAATGTGGAATGGACTCTGTAGTCTTCACCTGGACTACTTTGCAGATGGGAAAACAGACTGAGAAAGGTTAAATAACTTTTCAAGAGTGAGAAAGCTTACCTAAGTAGATTGCCTTCTAAACAGGGCACACTCCCCAGAATTGTGTTGAGTTAATTTGGAATGTAGAACATACTTTACAGAAACAATATCGACTTGTGCATAGTTTTATAAAAATTGCATTTGGTTTTCGTGTTTTGCATAGTAACGATTCTTTGAACACTAATCGTCCTCAAAGGCTTTGTTTTTGCAGGCCCTTGTTCTGAGGATAGGAGCACATCCTTTTCTTCTTTCTGTAATTGCTGTGTCAGTGAGGGCAGGTACTGCAGCAGGTTGGTGAAAGAGGTATTTTAGGGACTCAGTTTCAAAGTGCTGCTAGAACTTAAGAGCTTTCTAGTACTTTATATCTGACATTAAGTGGGACCTATAATGGTCCTGCGTGCTGTCTTGTCTAGCCCATATTTCATCTTCTCTGATGGGAAACCTTACATTGACCAACTCGGTCTACACTTGTGGAGGTTTAAGTACTGAAAGTTCTGATTTTGAGCTGAAGTCAGTCTTCTACTTTTAGCCACTCACCAATTCATTATATTTTATTTTTCCATGGGTAAAAGCCCGTCTTTCTGTTTTCCTCCAATGATACTCTTCTCAGTCTTACTAACTAGTCTTCATCTAGTTATCACTTTACTACAGGTTGCCTCCCTGTTTTTTGTTTTTCCTGGAGTCTTAACCTTTTCAATTTAATTAATTAACTAATTAACTAATTATTTTACTATACATCTCCACTGCAGCTTCCCCTCCCTCCTCTCCTTTTAGTCTCTCCCTCTCCCCTCCTCTCTATTCTTCCCCCCCTTCCTTTATCATCAGAAAAGAGGAGACCTCCCATGGCTATCAACAGACCTTAGTATATCAAATTGCAGCAGGGCTAGGTGGTCCATCTTCTCCTATTGAGGCTAGATGAGGCAGCCCAGTTAGGGGAAAGGGATCCAAAGGCAGGCCACAGAGTCAGAGATAGCCCATGCTCCCACTGTTAGGAGTCCCACACAAAGACCAAGCTGTTCAACTGTTACATTTGTGTCAAGGACCTGGGTCTGTCCCATGCATGCTCTCTGGTTGGGGGTTTAGTCCTTGTGGGCCCCTTAATTTATTCCTTAGGTTTTCTTGTGTCCTTGACCCCTCTGGCTCCTACAACCCTTTCTCCCCCTCTTCCAGAGTAGTCCATGAGCTCTGCCTAATGTTTGGCTGTGAGTCTCTGCATCTGTTTCCATCAGTTGCTGGGTGATGGAGCCTCTCTGATGACAGTGATGCTAGGCTCCTGTTTGCAAGTGTAGTAGAATATCATTAATAGTGTCAGGAGTGGTCGCTCTCTCATGGTGTGTCTCAGGCTGGATGAGTCATGTTGTGGTCATTTCTGCTTTATCTTTATTCCTGCACATCTGGTAGGCAGGACAAATTGTGAGGCAGGACAAATTGTGGGTCTCAACAGAAGAATTTCTAATGGCTGAGGAATACTTAAAGGTATGTTCAATATCCTTAGTCCTCAGGAAAATCCAAATCAAAACAACTGAGATTCCATCTTATACCCATCAAAATGGCTAAGATCAAAAACTCAAGGGACAGCTCGTGCTGGTGAGGATGTGGAGCAAGGTTCCTGATGGGAGTACATACTTGTACAATCACTTTGGAAACCAATATGATGTTTTTTCAGAAAATTGTGAATAGTTCTACCTCAAGACTCATATATATATATATATGCACGCACACACACACACACACACACACACACACAGAATGGTCCCCCATCCCACAAGTTCACTTGCTCCACTATGTTCATAGCAGCCATATTTATAATAATATTTATAATAAAGAAACTGGAAACAACCCAGATGTCCCTCAACTAAAGAATGGATAAAGAAAATGTGGTACATCTTAATTTTTCTTTTTTCTTTTTTGGTTTTTCGAGACAAGAGTTTCTCTATGTAACAAACCCTGGTTGTCCTGGAACTCACTTTGTAGATCATCAGACTGGTCTTGAACTCACAAAGAATCCACCTGTCTTTGCCTACCAAGTGCTGGGATTCAAGGCATGGGCCGCCATTATTTTAATGACTGCCTTCTGAACATAGATATTTTTGTTAATCACCAAGTTACTCTGTGAACAAAGGATCTTTTATGTGTGTATGTGTTCATGTGGTTAGGTAGTATTCAGGATAGGGGCTGTGGTTTAGTTCACAAGGGCTGATAAAATAAAATACCACAACAGAAATCTATTTTTTCATAATTCTGGAGTTTAGAAGTCCAAAAATCAAAGAATTGTTAAGTATGATTTCTTCTAAGGCCAGTGTTATTGTGTTGTAGATGGTCAACTGTGTGCCACCTGATTCTTCTGTGTTTTTGCATCTTGATATGTTCAGATTTCTTCTGTTAAGTGTGACAGATTGGATTGGGCTCTTCCTATGTAACCTCATTTAGTCTTCATTGCCTTTGTGCTTTGCAAATACTGTTGTATTCTGAAGTTCTTTGTTGTATGATGTATGAATTTTGGGGTGTTGTTTGACTTTTCATGTGGAAACATGAACAAGCAAAGCAAGCTGAACTAATGAGCTTCTTGGACTTACTTATGGAACATGGGTGTGGGGTTACTTAGGGGAATATGGATGACTCAAAGGTAGCTGCATCACTGAAAAGCCATTGCAACATGGGCGATGATTCATGAAGGTTGTGTTCTTAAAGCTTCCTGTATGACCTGTTAATAGCTCAGCCACTTGCAGAGTATCCTGCACTTTATTTTGTTACTGTTTATTTTACCTTGGGAGAGGAGCCTCATAAAGCATATCAGTTTCAGGTGCTTTCTGAGACTTGTGAGTTGTTTATTTCTTGAGCCTTATAAACTTTATTTTTTCAGTCTTAAGGAGCCTGCCACCAGGATGGAATGTTTTAATCTGAAAGAAATTTCTATATAACACAGCAGGATACAATTATCCCCCAACAGGCTCAAATCTCTGTATGTCTATCAGGTTAACATCATCAGCTAATGATTTCCATGTTAGGAACAGGTTGCTTTAGAAAAAATATTCTATTCTTAAGAAGTTAGAGAGGTGTTCAGTTGAACAGTTTGGGTCTAGCTTATGGTCCTCTGCAGGGCTTTTAATATCCAAAGTAACAGCAGAATTTCCCAAAGAACATCTAGTCAGTTTTGGGAAACACGTAGATATACATACTAGTAAAAGTCTAAGACTAGAAAAGGCATTAAAAGGTTATAGTTGAATGAAAAAAAAAACAAAAAAAAAACCAAACCTACAGCCCCCTCCCCTCCCAAAAGCAGTAATAGCCCAAGCTATTTTCTGAAGCATGCTAGTGTTTTTAAAATGTCAGCACACTTTCACTGAGCTGAGCGTTCTGTGACGACAGAGTGTAGAGTTTCTGCATTCAGTTGTGTTGGGGTATTTGGATTTTTCAGAGGCTTTAAGATTCCGTATACATTGTGATGGGACACTGAAACCTGAATGGCAGCCACAAATTTCCTGCACCATGCAGTCACGCCTTAAAGCATGTTCCTTGGAATATGTTTTTTTGGAAATGCTGGTATAGGTCATAAAAGTTACAGGATAGGACTGGTGTGAATTTGATATGGCACAGATTGTATGCTTGGCATTTCAACTTGGCCTTGTTATGAGGAACATGAAACTAGGCAAAAGTAAGAGTAAGCAGGCTGAACAGTTGGGAGAAGCAAGGATACACAGTTAGAATACTGGAGGGCTCTCTGAGTATTGACACGTGCCTTTTGGTGATCTAAACTTTGAAAGCTAGATCCTCAGTCTTGTGTTTTATGTGTACTACTCAGCAGGATTGTGTGACATAATTAGAGTTACTAGTGCTGTGATGAAACACCATGACCAAAGCGACCTGGGGAGAAAAGGTTTATTTGGCTTACACTTCCACATCACATTTCATCATCAAAGGAAGTCAGGACTGGAACTCAAACAAAGCAGGAACTTGGAGGCAGGAGCTGATGCAGAGACCTTGGAGGACTGCTTGCTCCCCATGGCTTACTCAGCCTGCTTTCTACAAAAACCAGTACTACCTACTATGGACTGGGCTCTCCCCTATCAATCACTAATTAAGAAAACACTCAACAAGCTTGTCTATAACCTAGTCTTATGGAGGCATTTGAGGTTCCCTCCTCTCAGATGACTTTAGCTTCAGTCAAGTTGTCATAAAACTAGCCAACAATAATTGATTGCATAAGGGGTTCCAAATAATATGAGCCTTGCTTTTGGGTACTTACTGAGTTGGGATAGAGCACACATCTCCTTAGAACAATTAAAAACTCCCATGTTTTTGTTGAGCAGCTCAGGAGTTCTTCAAGCTTTATTATTAGTACTTGTGTAATAGCTGATTGGAAGAGGATATACTCAAGTTTGATGACAGTTGTTGTGAGTTAAACAGGTAAGAGGATCACCTCTTCAGAGAGCAAGGAATGAGGCTGCAGATGGGTTGAGTTTATTTTTTTAATTAAAAAGTTGTTTATGTATACTGTATTTACATCCTTTCCCCAGTTCTTTCTGGTGCTTTTCATGTCTTCTTACAACTAGATCCTCTCAAATTCATAACCTCTTTTTAAAAATTATTATTGTTATACATACACATGCACACATATATATAGAAATACATATATAAATACAACCTGCTGAGTCAATTTATTGTTGCTCATATGTATATGTTTTAGGGTTGACTACTTGGTATTGGATAACCATTTATTGTTCTCAAATCTCCCTTAGCAGTCATTAATTGCTATAGCTCTTCATCTAGAAGTGGAGCTTTTTGAGATTTTCAGCATCCATATTGGCATTTCAGCTGGCACTGTCAATCTCAGGTCTTGTTTAGGTAACCATATTATTTTGAGTTTGGGATAAGGATAGGATTTCCAACAGTTTCTGAAATGACCCTTATTGTCACTTCTGCCACTGTCTCCTGTATATGTATGGAAAGCAGTGCTCTTATTATTGACAATCTAAAATCAAAATAGTGACTTTGAAAGTTGTTGAAGATATATTATGCCCAGTTCACGAGAACCCCCAAGAGACCACCAGGGACCACAACTCCAATGTAAGTATATGAGAGTCTTTATTTAAGCTTGAGCTTGTGCTACAAACCTTCTTGATGGATCAGGAAGAAGAGTGACCCCCAGTTCTAGGTGAAGGTTTATAAAGGGGAAAAATCTGAAAGCAGGGATTTTTAAGCTTTGGCATTACATGAGAGGGTAAAGGAATGTTGGTCTCTTTCCCAGAGCCGAAGGGTGGGGACCATAGCTTTGTCCAAGGACAGCAGCTTTAAAATAGAGTTTGGAGGACAAGATGGAATCTGTCCTGCTGCTTTTTGCCTCTTCATTGGCCATGTCTCTCTAAGGGCAAGTTAACTTAGAATGGAGTCTTAAGAAAAAATGGAGTTTATTCTGCTATCTCAGTCCCTTCATTTCCCCATCTACTAGTTGCTTTGGAGGCCAATCTTGGGATCCTTGAGGTCCTGATTGTTCATGTTAATTTGTTGATAGTGAGATCTCATTATTATTAATTGAATAGCCACCAATCTGTTTTATATATTGTCAAAGCTTGTTTATGATACATGATCTAAAGGTAAGGAGAAGTAAAAGAATAACTAATGGCCTCATGAAGGTGGAAATAAGGTTTGTTAACCAGGGCTAAGGAATCAAATAGTGAATGGTATCAACTTTTAGATTTTTCTCATTCTGTCTGGAACCTGTCTAGGCTTTCCCTGACCTTAGTCAATGACTTACCAATGACTCTAGAATGGCTAACATAGAAGCAGCATTTCTCATGTAAGGTGGCATATAGCCCTCCTTGGTGTAGGAAGACTAAGTCTAATCTCCACCTGTTTTGTAATACCACTTCAGCGAGAGAATCTAAATTGTTAGATGTCTTCATCTATATCTGTCTTTAAACTGTTATAATTTTTTTCTTGTAATGTTAGCACAGCTATCCCAGTGCTGGCCCCTGCTATTCCTGCCCCTAGAATTAATGTTAAAGTAAAAAAGATAGGTTTTCTCTTTTGTCTCATAAGTTCTCTCTCAATTTGTCTTACTAAGGCTCTCAATACCATTTTTTGTTAATAATAGGTTATGTGGGGCACTAATTGAACTAAATGATAGAACCCATCTGGGTAGAAGAATTAAGAACCGCCCCATTTATGAAAGGGGTCCATCCTGTTGAACAGGCCCACTGTGCCTGTTCTGGGGGAATAATCCATTTGGAATGAACTATGAGAACAGTCCAATTGCAGAGACATTGATGTGACAAGGGGACTTTTCCAGTCAGATACCATGTCCTGATATAGTCTGGAGGGTTAGAACTGGACCTTTTTGTGACTGTCTGTATGTAGAGTCCCTTTCAGAAACATTATATTTAGCTCTTAACCCAATGTCTTCATAAAAGGGGGGATGTAATGCACACAGTACATACAGTTAGCAGGGACAACAGACTCAGGACTGAGACTAAGTCAACTTTA
Source organism: Uromys caudimaculatus (assembly GCA_028551405.1). Lineage (NCBI taxonomy): Eukaryota > Metazoa > Chordata > Mammalia > Rodentia > Muridae > Uromys > Uromys caudimaculatus. The sequence goes on along the minus strand of CM052716.1, from coordinate 69,842,806 downwards.
ACTTGAGGGGGTTGGTGTCCTTTGAAACAGCTGGAGTCAGGTAGTATTCTTTTCGGGAGAGTGAGTTAGCAGGTCTGGCATGAGTGTAGTGTACCCAGGCGGTGATTTTATCTACTTTGATGGCAGTTGGCGTGGTCAACAGGATGATGTAAGGTCCTTTCCACCTGGGCTTAAGTGCACCGTGGTGAAATCTCATATAGACCCAGTGTCTATGACTTGTGAGTTTCTGGAACCAGGCCTGCTTCATAGAGGGCACATAATTTAGACCAAACATGTTTATGAGTCCATTGGGTAGCTCTGACCATAAATATTAAATTATCATCTTCTAGGTTTGCAATGGCTGCCAACTGTAGGCTGGGTACAAAAGGGGGCTGGGATACCATATACAATCAAAGGGTCTAATCTGGCAAAGAGAATTTTTTACCTGATATAGGGCAAAAGGAAGGAGCATCATCCAGTCCCCACCAGTTTCCAAGACTAATTTAGTTAAGGTCTCTTTTTGTCGGGCCGTGATTGGAAGTCTGTGTTTCTGGTCGAGCTAAGGTTTGAAAGTTGCAGGCTCAATGAGCTGTCCTCAGCCTACAAGGGATGGCAACTGTTTGCCTAAGCTCCTAGAATACAGCTTCTAACACGTGGCTACATCTCTCCATAGGTCTGTGACATTTGGTCATGTAAAAAAGGGTCACGCCCCCCAGCCCCACCTCAGGTAGAGGCGTGGCCACGAAGTCCCAAGCCATCCCCAGGTTAGTGAGACACCTGGAGACTTAGCCACGCCCCTTCCCAGTTACTATATCTGCCTTGCCCATCCCAGAACTTAGGGGGTACAATTCCATCCACACTGCTCCACACGATGAAAATAAACATCTTAGAATTATGGACTGTCTCTTCATCTGGACCCCCGTGGAAAGCAAGGGATCCGGCCCTCGATGAGGAGCCTCGTCTTATCTCTCGTTGAGGGCTTCCCAGAGCTCCCAGAAGGTACCCATTCACTCAAGCCTAAGCAGCTAGCTTGGCACCCCAAGCTACTGAAACCGAGCTCTGGCTAGCCCATCTGCGGCATCCTGCGGCAACTGCGGTGCCCCCATGGGCAGGGCCCGCAAAGGTTTCCCACAGCCCCCACCTGCCCGTCGGACTGTGTGGGAAGACGCATGGCCACTTCCCACCTGTCTCCTGTCCCACCCAGAGCCGCAGCTCCTGGGACAGACACATGGGGCTTCTTTCCACCTCGCCAGGTTTGTTCCCACATCTTTTAATGTTTTATTTTTATTTTTTTTACCTGTCCTGAACTTTGGGGTCGGTATACACAATATAATTTCCAGTCTGCTCCAATGAATTTTGCTGCATCCTGGACACAAATGTTGGTCCACTGTCTGACACTATCCTATGAGGAAATCTATATCTGAGTAAGATATCCTTCAGCAATTTCTTGGCCACTATCTGTGTTGTTTCAGCCTTAGTTGGGGACTCCTCTGTCCATCTAGAGAAAATGTCCACAAATACCAGCAGATAACTTGTAGCCATATCTTTCCAGCTTGACCTCTGTAAAATCAATTTTCTCAGCAGGCCCCCAGTCTCTTACCTCACAGTCAGAAACCTGGGTGTTTGGGGTTGCTGGGAGTATTGGTCAGCTGGCAAGCTTTACAGTTTGTCACTGTATCCTCAAGAGTGCTCTGTATATCCTTGAAAGTCACCTTAGATTGTCTCACTGTGTCTGTCATTCAATTCATTCCCAGGTGAGTGATTCTGTGGATCTTCTTGAGAATGGTTCTTGCTAAAGAGGTGGGTAATACTAGCTTACCTTTAGTCGATTGCCTCCAGTGCATTTAATTTCTTCTTTGTATATCAGTTGCTCTGGGTGGTTGAGATAGGACAGTGACCAATCCTGAGATGGCTGTTTCCTTTAAGGCTACCTCCTTAGCAGCCTTGTCTGCCAGGTTGTCACCTCTAGCCATTGATACTGTTCCTTTTTGGTGCCCTGGGCAATGAATGATTATCAGTTTGGGGTTTTTTTTTTTTTTTTTTTTTTTTTGACAGCCATAGGGCTTTAAGACACTGTAGAATTTTATCTTTATTTTTGACAATTCTTCCTTCTGCTGTTAGGAGCCCTCCTTTTTGGTAAATGGCTCCATTCACATGAGCAGTTGTAAATGTATATCTGGCTATTTGTGTAGATGTTAACAGCCAGTCCTTTTTTCTTGATGAGGGCTTGTGTTAATGTTATTAACTTGGCTCTTCTGAAGTGCCTGGGTGAAGAACTGAGTCCAGATTACCACTGTACCACCACCCCGGCTCTCCTCTGACCCTTATGGATGAAACTGTTTTTGTCCGTAAACCAGGTCCGATATGTCTCTGACAGAGAAGAGTCCCTCAAGTCAGGTGGCGCACTGTGTACCTGGGCCAGAACCTTGCCACATTGATAGAGTGGACAATCTTAAGTCAGAATCGGGAAACAGGCGCCTGGAAAATAACTCAGCCAGGGTTGATTAGTAAAGTCTGCTAATGAATCATGTAAGCACTCCCGAGCCATCATGCAGAAGGCTGCTTGAATACCCCTTCAATTGCATGGGGATTAGTTATGATCAAGTTCTGTCCCAAAGTTAATTTATCTACATCTTTGACCAGTGTTGTGGCTACAATAATATGTAGACAAGGTGGCCATCCTGTTGTCACTGGGTCCAGTTTCTTTGATAAATAAATCTCCAGCTGTTTCCATTGTCCTAGAGTTTGGGTCAAGACCCCTTTAGCTACTCTTCCTCCAGCAATCTGTTGAAGCTTGGCGTTTCTTTTCTCTTGGATCCCAGACTTTGTTGGCTAGAAGGCCTCTAACCAAATCTCTATTTAATGTCTTTCCTGTCTTAATCTGTACTTTTCTGTACTCTCTCTCTGTAACTTCCATTAGATCCTTCAACAACTTTTTAAAAAATCTTTTATGTCTCTGTAACTTCTTAATGTCCAGTGCTAACTGGTTAATGAAAGCCAAGGCTACCATGCTAGAATTCTCTGTTTTCTCAGGGACTATAGTGTTTGTATAGCCTTGCACACATAGCCTTCATGACTCGTTCAAGAAATGCTGTTGGACTTTTGTCAATTTCTTGTCTAATATCATATCTAAACCTTGGCCAAATTGTGGTTGAGACCTGCTGAAAGAGCCTGGTGGTAAATCTGGAGATGATCTCTACCTTCTACCATGTTGAAGTGCCAGTCTGGGAACTCACCTCCCAACTCAGGAAGAGCCCAGTTAGGGCTGCAGGAGGCTGCAGCCTTAGACCTTTCTAGAGGCCCTGGATACCTGTGTGCTCTGTGCCTGCCCTTGGTAGAGGGGGAAGGGAAAAGAGATAAGCCTGTGTGAGCCATAAAATATGGAGCCTGTCCTGAGGGGGGAAAAAAAAACGGGAGTCACCAAGAGATTGCTGAGAATTGAACTCAGGACCTCTGGAAGAAAGAAGTCAGTGCTCTTAACATCTAAGCCATCTCTGCAGCCTAGTGTCAAGGGACACAGTGCATCTACTTCTCGTGCCCTATACGGATCCCCCTCCCAACCCTAAAGCTGATGCCACCGGGAAGGGTGGCGGTGTAGAGCCAGCTTCTGTTCTTCCATGTCACCTGTGGCTGTTCCTGTTGACAAAGAAGCATTAGAAGGGGGAAAGAGGGAAGACTTTTGAAACACTTTATCTTTTGCTGTTGACACCGTGGGGATATGAAAGATCCCCATCCAATGGCCATCCAACATCAAAAGTCGGCCACTCCAAGCTGCAGGAAGTGGGCATCAGTGAGTGGTCATTTTCTCTTTCCTCACATCTACAAAGAGGTTGTGAACTCTGGCCCTGATGTCCTTAAAATGATCTAAAATGATATTGAGAGGGTGAGAATCAGTCTGTCCCATAGCATCCATCAAAGTTCAGTACAGATAGAAACTAAATACCACATGGAACACAGTAGACAAACACGTAAGAAGTAGCCCTGTTACGACTGAAACCAGAAGTGAATCCAAACACTCAGACTCACAGACTCCCATCTTGGAAATCGAAGGCAGCACAGGAAGGAAAGTAACTGATGGTGAGACTCTTACTACTCTACTAAAAATTCCTCCGGTCAATGGGTGAGCAATTCACCCTCAGGGTCAGGAACATCTTCCTGACCCCCATGACTGTGACCCTCCAGCACGTCTGCTCTTAGCTACTCTTTGCTTCTTATACAGACACCTTGAGGCTTTTTCAAGAAAAGAAAGTGAGAACAGAGACACAAAGACAATACAGAAATACTGAACACTCACTGGCCTGCACTAGGGTCTCTGGGTCGGGGATCCTGGGGATCTGCTGGAGAATCCCGGATGAGCCCCTACAATGTTATGCCCAGTTCATGAGACCCCCAAGAGACCACCAGGGACCACAACTCCAATATAAGCACACAAGAGTCTTTATTTAAGCTCGAGCTTGGGCTATAAACCTTCCTGATGGAACACAAAGGAGAGTGACCCCTAGCTTTAGGTAAAGGGGGTTTATAAAGGAAACAACAAACAAAAAACAAAACCCCACAAACAGGGGTTTCTCAGCCTTGGCATTACATGAGAGGGTAAAGGAATGTTCGTCTTTTCCCCAGAGCCCAAGGGTGGGGACCATATTATTTCAGTAGCTTTCTAGACAGTAGCTTTGTTCAAGGACAGCAGCTTTAAAATACAGTTTGGAGGACAAGATGGAATCTGTCTTGTTTTGTTTTGTTTTGTTTTGTTTTGCCTCTTCATTGGCCATGCCTCTCTAAGGGCAAGTTAACTCAGAATGGAGGCTTAAGGACAAAATGGAGTTCATTCTGCTACCTCAGTCCCTTCACTGTATCAACTATCCAGCCAAGATTTAATTCTTTATGTAGGAATAAGCATTCATTTCATGAATATACAAATTTCTTTGTTCTTTAATTAATTATGTGTATACCAAATAATTGTTTTAAAATAAATTTCTTTATGTCTGCTGTCATATTGATTGTATGCCCTGGTTTCTATGCCTCTCTACTCAGACTTGCATAACATTTTGCAGGTGAAAAGGAGGCATGATTGGAACAGCTTAAGTCCTGGTTTAAAGCAGCTCAGAAATTTGGAGATGAAGATTAGTGGCTCTCTGAAAGATGAGAGACTGAAAATCATATAGATTTGTTTTTGATGTTTTAAATTATGGTCAGGGTAAATCTAATTTTAAAACATGTGGAAGTGTTTGGGTGCTGGATATATCACTATCTCATGCTTGTGTTTACTTAATTTAGGTGAAAAATGGGGAAGGAACAGCTTGACATTCAGTTCAGGAAGAAGATGCAGGCGTGGTAACAGGTAAGAGGGGAGCAGTGTGCTAAATCACAGGCAGGCAGTCTTCACGGAATGATCCATCCCAGGCTTTTCGCAGCAGGACTGATGATGGATACTGTTTTATATCGTACTACAGGTCAAAACAAATACCTTTAGGCTCTTTATTACTTTTTCTTGTGATTTACTTTCTAACTCTTTGGAAATATAGTTATTGCTACTTTTAAGCTGAATTTGAGCAAAAATTTTTAAAGTTGCTAGTTGGAAAATTTTCATTGAATAAAAGTGTGCAAAAATGTATGCATTTTCTCTTGTTAACCAGTTGTTGTGTTCATCATTTTTTAGCGTAGTATGCTGAGTTTTAACTTGGGAGGAAAGACAAACTGGGAGGAGAGGAGTTAGGGAAAGTGTTAGTAGAACTGTGGAATAGCATTGCAGCCTTTCTAAAGACTTACAGTCTTGGAAATGCTTAGAATTGAGGGAAATATCGAAAATAGAGGCGCATAGGGGTACATGGAATAATTTTAGATAATAGATTTTTTATGAAAGAAAAAGGTTTTGAATGCAACTTATTTAGTGGTCAGTTTTCTAATGTTTACTTTTTAAAAATGATTAATGGGCCTCTTTCTGTCCTATTTAAAACTAGTTGTTTTCAGGGACAACTTACTTCATGATTGAAACTTACATGCATGCACATATGTGCATTCATGTACATATGTGTTAGAAGAAAGGAGTCCCTGAAAGCCTGCACCCTATGGGTAAGTGAAGAAGGAACGGGGAGAGAGTAGAGGGTTCCACTGCAGTGTAAAGATATGGAAGGTACTGAGTACACAGCTGCTATCAAGAGGAAGTGTGCATTTGTTTCTGGTGGGCTTCAAATGTAACGTACCGTCTGACGCTTTTCAGCTGTCCTTAGTCTAAGCTTGTCTACCTGACTTTCCAGATTTGTAACCTTTGGCGGCTCTACTTAACCCTAATTTGCTTCTGATATTTGCTGTATCTATTGTAGTCTGTTCAGTGTGGTTTTCTCATTCTCTCTTGCTTCCTTTCTTGTTTTCCTGTTCTCTCCTTTCTCCTTATGCAATGTCTCTAACTGGAGGGATGTTCTTTCTTCTCTCCATTGTTGAAGCCTGTCTTCTCCTAGTAGTCGTTTATTACCTTACACAGTATGTCTTCTCTAAACTCCTACTGTACCTTTAGTCTGGCATTTGGTTCTCTCCGGGTTTGTGTGAAGTTGTAGATGTTTTTGTGATTTGGATTGTATTCTTCAGGGTAGCAGGCCTTTTGTATTTTGTCTCGCATTGGAGAGTTTGGGCCCATTTGGAGATTGTCTGCTGTTTCTTCCTTGTTTATGCTCCCACCTAAGGTCTTCTTTATTTTATTTTTTACTTGGATCTCTCTCTTTGTCTGGGTCAGTTATCCTCACTGATCTTTTTTTTTTAGTCTACAGGTTACCTTGCAGAAGGATCGTGGCTTGAGAAAGCTAATGTGAAATCATTGTAAACTTTGTTAACTGCTGCTATCACGACTCATAGACTAAAAGTATTTTTTCTCTAGTTCACCTCTAAATCAATATCAAGATACTTTCAGGTAAGGTAGTCATTCAAAGATGACATAATGTGATGTGTAATTAAGTGATTATTGCAACAAGATGTTACATTATACTTGGGAAATCTGAATATCACAGATAAACTGATTTTATAGTGTTGTAATTTTTATGTTATACTGAATGTTAGCTTTCTTTAAGTTAAAACAACCTTATCTTCAAGCCTCTAACTTCATAGATTTCTTTTGTTTCATACTTGTGCATTGCACTTTGGCTAGAATGTACTGGTAGTATTCTGTTAGTGTACTGTTTTAGCATACTGTGTTAGTGTACTGCATCAGTGTAGCACATTAGTGCATACTGTGTTAATGTAGTGTATTAGTGTGTTACTGTATTATATTAGTGTAATATGCTAGTGTACTGCATTCGTGTTACATGTTAGCGTGTTGTATTAGTGTATTAAATTAGTGTCCTGTATTAGTATACAGTGTTAGTGTACTCTCTGTATACAGTTAGTGTACACGAGTGCATTATGTTAGTGTAAAATGTGATTCTACTGTGTTGTGTGTACTGCCAGTGTACTGTGTTGTGTGTGCTGTCAGTGTACTGTGTTGTGTGTGCTGTCAGTGTACTGTGTTTGTGTGTGCTGTCAGTGTACTGTGTTTGTGTGTGCTGTCAGTGTACTGTGTTTGTGTG
>CM052716.1:69814556-69834774 GCA_028551405.1 Uromys caudimaculatus | reverse complement strand
GTACTGTCAGTGTACTGTGTTTGTGTGTGCTGTCAGTGTACTGTGTTTGTGTGTACTGTCAGTGTACTGTGTTTGTGTGTGCTGTCAGTGTACTGTGTTTGTGTGTGCTGTCAGTGTACTGTGTTTGTGTGTGCTGTCAGTGTACTGTGTTTGTGTGTACTGTCAGTGTACTGTGTTGTGTGTGCTGTCAGTGTACTGTGTTTGTGTGTACTGTCAGTGTACTGTGTTTGTGTGTGCTATCAGTGTACTGTGTTGTGTGTGCTGTCAGTGTACTGTGTTTGTGTACAGTGTTAGTACTCTGCATTAATGTCTGCTTGTGCGTAGCGTTGACACCCTGCATTAGTATTGTGTTAGTATACTCCATTAGTATGCTGCGTGAGTCTATGATGTCAGTGTACAGGGTTAGAGTACTACATTAGTGTATTGTGTTAATGTATTGTATGTACAGTTTAGTGTACTGTGTTAGTGTATTGTGTTTGCATAGTGTCAATGTACTGTGTTCATATACACTGTTTGTGTACTATGTTAGTGTAATATTAATATACTGTGTTCATGTATGTTACTGGATTGTGTCCATGTACTATGCTTGTGAGATATGTCAGTGCACGTACTGTGGGAGAGTAGTTACTCCGTTCCCTTACTGCATTTGAATACTATGGTAGTATACTGTGTATACTGTGGGAGTTTGTTACTCTGAATATCTGGAGTCTTATAGCTGCTTAGTGTTTACCGAATTTTGTTTTATCTTTATGATGAGATTATAAACAGGTCAAGTAAGCAGAAAATGCAAATGTTTCTTCCTTTTAAGAATTGTATTATTAAAAAAAAGAATTATGTTGTGATTGCATTTGGTTTGGGTAAGTTGGTAACTTATAAAATATTAACATGGACTACTATAGTTAAAATTAAATTAATGTACTTTAATATTAAATGATGTACTTTGCCTATAAAGTAAAATATCTTTAAAATTTTTAAAATAATTTTTAAAATGTAAATTACCACACAAAGTATTAGATTTCAAGTAGGGAAGGTTGGCTTTGAACTTGCTATGTGGCAGAGGTTGGCCTTGAACTCCTTGAGCTTTTTTTTTTTTTTTTTTTCGAGACAAGGTTTCTCTGTGTAGCCCTGGCTGTCCTGGAACTCACTCTGTAGACCAGGCTGGCCTCGAACTCAGAAATCCACCTGCCACTGCCTCCCAAGTGCTGGGATTAAAGGCGTGTACCACCACTGCCCAGCCCTTGAGCTTATTTTATTGGATTGTACTTTTAAAATTGGCTTGGGATTACTATATATTGTAGGTCTTTGTTCATAAGATCATCTGTATTTTAGCTAAACATGTGGAGAGTGAGTATAATCCTGATGCAGTTGCATTTCAACTTGTGTTTATGGTGACCTGCATTTGTCAGACTAATTCCTAGAGAGAGAAAAACAAAAACAGGCAACCCCTATTTATACATAACTTAGATTCTGCTGGGGCTAGGATACACATGTAGAGCAGAGGTGTAGGGTATGTGGGATAGGAGATGTATTAGTATCCGGAAGTAAAATAAAGCCAGGGAAGGGCACATGGGGATGCGGATGATTTTTAAGGATGAGAGGGAAGGATTAAATCTTAGGAAGCTTTTCCAGGGAGTAGTCCAACATGAGGAGACATTTGCATAGAAATCTGAAGAATCGGGGGAATGAACTGTGTGTATAGCAGGAGGGAAAGCACATTCCAGAGAGGAAGAATGAGGTTTTTCTTTTTCAGATAGTTAAGCTTACTGGGACTCTTATCATTAGGGAGATATTCTTGTAGATTCACTATAGCTCCTTGTCTTGATAGAATGTCCAGCAAAGAAGTGAAGACTGCTTTAAAAAGTGCAAGAGATGCAATCAGAAACAAAGAGTACAAAGAAGCTTTGAAACATTGCAAGGTAAAGCGTATTTGTTTCTTAGGCAGTCAAATACATTACCAATTTATGGGTTTTTTGTAGGTATAACTCTCTTATTGTCCACATTCAGTCAAGTGGTTAAACCTCTGGAGTGTTCAGACTCATCTCTCCTTATCAGCAGGGTAGACTTCTATTGCTGCACTTAATATTCTTGATTGCTAAATTATCAAAGCCCTGTTCTCAAAGGTGGAAGTATCATAAGCGCCTTGCATTGAATGTCACTGTCCTTTAGTGTTGTTGTTGTTGTTATGCTTGCACTATATTTTAAAATGTGTCTGTAGAAGTCAGAGGACAAATTGTAGGAATCACTTCTCTCCTACCATGTGGGTCTTGGGGCTTGAACTCAAATCGTTAGATTTGATAGCAGGAGCCTTAACCTCTGGACCACCTTGCCTACTCAATATTTATATTATTTTAAGGTATTTGACATTGTGAATTCTATCTGACTAGTGGGTAGAAGAATCGAGATTCTACAGCTTTATTGTGTGCCGACGGGAATGTTCCTATCAAAGAGAAATTGACTGTGCTAGAGGGGATGGAGGTGGGGCGGAGTCCTTAGGGAGGTGACAGGGTGCGTCCCAGACCTCCAGAGGAGGCCTTTAGTTCCTCTTGTGTTTTAGCAGGGAAGAGATAGGTACAGATACATACAGGGCTCTATTTGTTGATTTGACGATGGGAAAATAAGAGCATTTTTCTCTGATGGCTTCTATATGTTGGTGACATAAGGGCCCATTTGAAGATTTGAAGATTCGTGTTACTTAAAGTGAAATCTGTGACTGATGGAGTTCAGTTATGGATGGTAAGGATGATGAGGAGAGAGGCAGATGAGGCAGGAATGGGAGGTGGGAGGAGGTGTGGCCGTGATGGATCCTAAGGAAGGATAAAGCCACAGGAGTGGGAAGGAGAGTCAGAGGTCCAGAGCTGTTAAACTGAGACCATTGTAATAATTGATTGGTCGGGTAGGCATGTCAGACACATTAGAGATCGCCTCAGAGGCATCAGAGCACACTGGTGCACTTAATGGGAGGAAATCAGAGCACTTCCTCTTGGAGTACTTTAGCCAAAAACAAGCCCAGTTTTGATTCCCTCCTTCTCTCTCTGTGACTCATCTGTCTGTAGTTGATGATTTCGGAGTTGTCTGATGTATGAGTCTCAGTCTGTGCCTGCCTGAATGCTATCTTGTGAGTTTGTCTCTCACAAAGGGCTTTTGCTAAGTCTTATTGATTAGCATAGAAAGCATCACATAGGGAAGGCATTCTTTAATAAAGGGGACTGAACTTTACTGGTCAAGAAGCACTCAGAAAATCAAAAGGAACAGTGACGCCTTAACAGAAAACGTGACAGTGAAGCCTCAACAGACTTACCACTTATGTCCATTTGCTTCCAGTGTTTATGGTGGGTATTTGTTTAAGGACACTTTTGACCTGTCTGCTGTTTTCAGCAAATGTTTATCATAGCACACATATAGATACACATGCATTACTCTTTGAATCAGGAGCATGAAAGAATATGCTATTTAAAATTAAAGCTGTGTAGCATGGTAAGTTTGTTACATTGTACTCTTAAAGTCAGCTTAAACAAACAGGCTAAGTACACAGCAGGATTTTTGTTTGTTTGTTTTGCTTTATTTAGTTTTGGTTTTTTGAGATAGGGTCTCTCTGTGTAGCCCTGTCTGCCCTTGGAACTCTCTTTGTAGACCAGACTGGCCTTGAACTCACAGAGATCCACCTGCCTCCGCCACCCGAGGCCTGAGATCCTAAGAGTGCGTCACCACACCTGATTTGATTCTAATTCTTTAGTGGCCTCATGGTTTATTATTTACTTGGCTGTGAGGTTCAAAAAAGGTACCAGCATCTCTGAATGTAAGAGATATTATTCATAAAGATATATTGATGACTGAGATTAGCAGACATATGAAGCCATGATGGTACTAATTTGATACAAGTGGTGAAGTCTGTTCAGATGGAGGATGCAGTATGTGTGGAGTGGGATGAGAGGGATCGTTATCTAACTGGTAATGCCCACATGCTCATGCGTCCACATAGTTATTACTATTACTATTAATGTGTGTGATGTGTATGTGTATGCTATGGGGCATACACACATGAAGATCAGAGAACAACTTTGTGGAGCCAAACTTTCTGCCTTTGTGTTGAGTTTCAGGGATTGAACATAGTTCCGTAAGCCTGGGTGGCCCACTGGGCCATTTGGTTGCCCCATGTTCCTGTTACCTTACTTAGCCTGGGTATCTTTCTGTAAGTATTTGCAAAATGTTGACATGAATTTCATCAGGTAGTTTATAATTTATAGTGGAGAACAAAGCAATGGCAGATGTCTCTTATCTGTGGTAACCCAGAATTGGTTGACTCTAAAGAAAAACTACTCAAGAGTGTGTTTGCGGTGGTCCTGTCTCATAGAGCTTTGCAGCATGGTATAAGCATTCCTCTGGGGAAGCCGGCTCCAGTGTGTACATACAGTTAGGTACTTTTCTCTCTGTGTTCTCTCACAATTTTGTCTATTTTCACATTTCTTTTGTATGTGATTATTTCCTTTAAAATGTATCTCAGATACTGAAGCTCTGATCATTAGTCAGACAGTAATTAGTGGTTCGTAGTTGACATGTAGAGCAGTTATGTGCCACCAATTGTACTTGGTGTTCAGAACATGAGCAGAACAAGCCCTAGTGTTAAGGTTTCACTTTGGCAGACACCTGGTGGAGTTTTGTAGGAGGCAGCATTATTGATAGAGTGCAGCTTGTACAGTACGGTGACAGATTGCCGCAAGTGTGTGGATGCACATAAGCCTAATTAGTGGAGAGTTCAACTCATAGAAAGGTTATTTTCCCTAGAATATGCAAAACCTTGAGAGACTCCTGGTTCTTTTTTTTTTTTCTTTCCCTAGAACATATTAATTGTTGCTCTAAACTATTTGCTTGACTTTAGCAGGTACTCTTATTTCTGAAAGCATCATCTCTATATCCCTTTGTTCTAGATGGCTGGTGTTATTTAAACATTTACTGCCAATGTGTATTTGAACATGCTTGGTATACTGACATTAGGGTGAATTGACTTATAACTGCCATGAAGAATCCATCTTTAATATGGGAAAATATTGGTGTTGGATGAAGTGCTGTGGAGACAGGGATGGGGCGGGCATTGCTGTTCTCTTCTACTCAGTACTTTTGTGGGTGGGTGAGGCGTTTGATGTAGGTATCAAGACCCCTTGGCCACTTTACAGAAAAACACCTCCTTTTCCAAATTCTTTACAGTTTCCATTTACAGTACCTAGCTAGCTATGGTTCTGAGTTTGTTCTGCTGCTAGCCGATTTATAACAGACTATTGTTTTGTTGTTTCTTAAGTAGTTTCCAAAATGTAATGACTTACTCTTAATTTTTTTAATCAGACAGTGTTAAAACAAGAGAAAAATAACTATAATGCCTGGGTTTTTATTGGTGTTGCTGCAGCTGAACTAGAACAGCCTGACCAGGCCCAGGGCGCCTATAAGAAAGCTGCTGAGTTAGAGCCAGAGCAGCTCCTCGCTTGGCAGGTATGGATGGATGGTGCTTTATTCCTTGTATTACAGGGCACGCACTCGGTTGCCAGTGTTCTAAATGTACGTTCCAGTGTTAAAATAAGTACTTAAACTTATCTCATGAACAAAATCAAATTTTCCAAATTAAAAGTTAGGTTTACATGAGAAAGATACTGTTTGTCATTATTTAACTCTCTACCTAGTAAATTATTTTTAAATATAAAGACTTTAACTCTAAAGTCTTTCTACCACCTTTAGTTTACTTGGAGCGAAATTCCACACACATTTCATCTGTAAACTATGTAAATTTGTAGATGTTAGTACATTATTTCACACAATAAATAAATTTCAGGACATACGAGATTTGCTAAGAATAATCATTAGCACTTCCTGTTTTAGGGGCTAGCAAGTTTGTATGAGAAGTGTAATCACATAAATGCTAAGGATGATTTACCTGGTGTTTACCAAAAGCTGTTGGATCTCTATGAAAGGTAGGAATATGTGGGGAAAGGTGAGTTTCTTTACATGCTTGAATTAGAATAGTTCTATTCATTGAAGTGTGTTAGCTAGGCCTCTCTAGAAAAAGAAAACTGATGGAATGAATCTACATATATAAATAGATTTATTAGAGTGGTTGACAAGCTGTGGTCCAACAGCGGAAAGTCCATGAATCCAGTAATAGTTTGGTCCTTGAGGCTGGATGTCTCAAATGGTCTTTGGCAAACTCAGGAATTTCAAAGAAGTAGGCTCTACTGCCAGTGAAGGAAAGGACTTCCCAGAGTGAGGGAAAGCAGACAAGAGCAGCTTCCTTCTTTAAGTCCTTTTTGTAGACTGCCATCTGAAGATGTGGTCCAGATTTTAAGGTGGATCTTCCTACCTCCAATGTTTCAGTCAAGAAAAAATCCCTCCTGACTGTACCTAGTGGCTTGCGTTTTAGTTAATTCCAGATGTAGTTTTAACTTGACAACCAGAAATAACCACCACAGATGTAGAAGGACTGTAAACATTTACTGAGAATTCAGAAGCAATTTTTCTTCCAGAAGTTTGTCACAATTTTTTTTGTGATTGAAATAGACTGAAAAGACTATTAAGATGATTGACTCAATTTGGAATTTTAAAATTTATGGTCAAGATAATGAAAGATGATCTTTAGGCTTGTTGTATAAAACAATACTATAGTATCAGTTGTTTCAGGCTTTTAGCTCTTTGGTTTCTGCTATTAACTTAAAATTTCTTTTTCTTTTTCTCTTGATCCTAAGTGTTGACAGACAGAAGTGGTGTGACGTGTGTAAGAAACTCGTGGATCTCTATCACCAGGAAAAGAAACACCTAGAGGTGGGCTCGTGACTTCTGAGCCACTTCCCATAAAATGTTGTTAGAAAAAAGCTCTCATCTAGCTTTAATGAAAGTTAAAAATTAAGATACAGTATGATATCAAAAATTTGAGAAATAAATTATAGTGTTTTGGAAACTGAATTACAAATTTAGGATATCCTAACTTCTAAACTTAAAGACTAGTTTACGTTTCCTAAGTAGTGTACCTGTGGAGCGGGGGTTGGGCATGTAGTCATCTGTCTGTGTTTTAGTGATAGTTCTGTTAGAGGGGTTCTAGAAATTTGCTTAATCAACTTATTTTTCTTTTTTTGGTCAGAGTTCATATAGGATGGGGGGTATAGTACTTTTGCTGTTTTTACATGCTAATGGACGAAATAATTTTGGTCGTTAGGATTAACATTTTTAAGTTTATGGTAACATAACTATTTCAATCTCCTTTGCACCAGGTGGCTCGGACATGGTATAGATTGATAAAGACACGGCAGGAAGATGGAGCAGACAGACAAGAGCTTTATGAGCTGTGGAGAAAATTGAGTCAGTTGCTGGCTGAGAATGTAGAAGATCAGAATAATGAGACCCAGCAGATGGTATTGGCTGGTTTGATTCTCAGGGTCTATGTCATGAAAGTTCATAACCTAATTCAAGTTTGAAAGTGGAAGCACAATGAAGTGACACAGGAAAGTCCTGTGTGTCAGCACAGTGAGCACTCTGTGTGCTCAGTTTGCAAGTCCTAGAGGTTGTTGCTGATGATAAAATTAGAAACCTTTGCTTACAGTCCCATGTAGTGTGAAGGGGTAGACTTGGGTCTTAGAATATTAGAATTTCAGGCCCTTGTATTCATAAGAATCCACAATAGATCATTAACTTAATCACTGTAGAAAGGAAAATATTTAAAAACTGACTTTCATAAAACTGCTGTAACTTCTAGAAAGTTGTACTTTGCTGCTATTATTCCTTATACTTGTTAACTAAGGGTACCGAGTTACTTAATAATTACTTAATAATTCAATTGGAATATTTATATGTATAGTTAGATTATATTAGGTAATGTTCTTTTTTAGTGTATTGATTTCCAAGTCATTGAAAGGATTTTTAAAATATAAAACATTAGTTTTAAACCATAGTTGGGAATATCTCTTACATATTATATTAGTAAATTTAATAGTAACTTAATTTTTTATTGTAATAAATAACTACTCAATGTATGCTTATTAAATTGAATGCAATTTAAAATAATAGTTATAAACTGTATACAATGAAAACTTTTTTTACATGTTTATTTGTCTACTTGGTAATTTGTTATTTTGTTCAGAAAATGTTGAGAATGAACTGTATGCCAGGCAGTCCCCAAAGGGTCGAAGATTAAACATTTGTGCAAGAAACCCACTTAAAAAGAGGAAGGGTATTGTGCTTCCCAGCTTCAGAGGCTGAGAATGTACTTACCGTCTGCCTGCTACTTTTGTGTACAGCGTGGCAGGCCAGCAAGGTCAGGAGCCCATGCAGGTCAGAGCTGCAGCAAGGTCAGGAGCCCACGCAGATCAGAGCTGCAGCAAGGTCAGGAGCCCACGCAGATCAGAGCTGTTCACATGTGCTGGCTAGGATAGAAAGAGCCGAAGGAAGGACCGGGGTCTAGTGCCTCCTTCCAGGGAGACCTGCCTTCCGTTCACTAGGCCTAACTTTCTGAAGCTTCTGCCACCTACCAAGAATACCACAGGCTGGTGACAAAACCCTCAACCCATGGCTTTCAAAGATGTTTAGGTCCAAATTATAACACAATAATAATGACTTGTCTGTGTGTAAGCAGTTGTGGAAGAAATTTAGTAGTGACAAATTGGGTAGCTTATCAGTTTCTCTTAAACTTTATATACAATGTAGCTTTACTATATTTCTTACAATACTATAAGTTAACAGAGTATCAAACATACCAAAATTAAGTATATTTTTGATTTGTTTATACTTCACGAAAGATAATTCATTAGAAAAAAAAGTAGTATCTTACCATGTTGCCTAGGCTGGCCCTAAACTCCTGAGTTTATGGATTCCTCTGTCTTTTTTTTTGTCCCTGTCTCCACTCTTACCATCCCCTCCTCTCTTCTTCCCCCATTTCACTCTCCTTCCTTCTTGCTTCTCTTCCTTCCTTTCCCTCGTTATTTCTCCCTCCCTTTTTTCTTTGTCTGCTGGCAATTGAATCTAGGGTCCTGCACATTCTAGGCCATGCTATTCCGTGGAATAACACTGAGCTATTCCATTTCCAGTTAACACACACACATACACATGAACACAAATGCACATGCACACATATAAACACATACACACAGATACACACTCTCATACACACTCACAGACTCATACACACATGCACACAGAGATACACACAAATACATACACCTACACACACAACACATACACAAGCCACACTCACACACACATACACAAACATACATATACACACATAGATACAAACACAAACCACACATACATACACAAGCCACACACATACGCACACACACACACACACACATGCACATATTCTCTCTCTCACACACACACACACACACACACACACACACACACACTTTGTTTTGTTTTTGATTTTCAGACAATGTCTCATCATTGCAGCCTAGGCTAGCTTGGAATTCTTGGTCCTCCTGCCTCAGTCTGCTGTATATACTAAGGGTTACAGAAGTATATCACAATATCTAATAATTTTTAATAAACATGTATTAACCATGCATATTTATGGCATCATACATTAAACATTCATTGATCATACCCAACCGTCTTTTATTCTTTCTCCTTACCTCTTAATACTTTTCATAGTCCGTTTTAAAAACAAATTAAAATATAATTGCAACATTTTTCTCCTTTTCTTTCTTTCCTCCAACCCCTCCATGCTACACCCCCCCAACTTCTCTGAAATTCCTGGCCTTTTAATTGTTATCATTAAAATGTCTGTCTATCTATCTATCTATCTATCTATTTGTCTGTCTATCTATGCATAGATGTTAATTCTTACAGGACACATACATGCATACACACATTTATACCTATGTGAGTCCGTTCAGTGTTGCATGCATGTATATAATTTCAAGGACTGACCATTTGGTGTTGAATTGGTTGATTGGTTAATTAGGGACACCTCCCTGGGAAAGCCTCCTCCCTCTCAGCGATGGGTGCCCATGAGACTTCCCCCTTCCATGTTAGCTTGGTGGTGTTTTCCTTGCTCAGGTCTTGTCTCAGCAGCTATATTATTGAGGTATCATAGATGTGCTTCCCAGTAACTTCTATAAAACACAGTTTCACAGCAGATTCCTAGTCCTCTGGCTCTTAAATCTTTCTGTCCTCTCTTCTGCAATTTTCTCTGAGTCTCAGTTGCAGAAGTTGTGCTAAGAGATGTATCTCTTTAGTCTAGGCACCCCAAGGTCAGCTGTTTTCTGCATTTTGACCAATCGTGGTATTCTCTAATGGTCTCTGTAACAAAGAGAAGCTTCTCTAGTGAGGGTTACACTACATGTATTTTGTAGATAGTGAGCTGTGCTGGTTCTTTTCTAAGACCCATATTTCACTGGCCTTGAATGGTCAGCGAGGTTTCCAGTACAAGGTGTGATTTCCCTCCTTTTGAGCAGCCCTTAAGTCCAATTAGGCAGATGTTGGTTTTCAGCAAGGTATGAGTGCCACCATTGCATCTTTAGGATATCTTGTCAGGCTTGGTGTTGTTGGGGTCCCTAGGCTTTAGTCGTTGGGTAGGACTCTTGGTTGACTCTCCTCCTTTGGCAGCTACCAGGACTATGAAAATTAGCATTCAGATAGAGCTCTCATCTTCCAAGTCTTGTGTCCAAAGTGCATGGTGTCTTCAACAGCAGGGATTTACCTTCAACCTCTGGGCGGAAGCCGAGGACAATAGCAATGTCCTGTACCACACCGAAAGGGACTTTATCATACCTGTTATTAGGGTTTTAGTTAGATAGTGTATGGATCTTGAGGGGAGCACTGTTAGCTTAACTTCATTTAAACTGTATATGTGTATACATTTATATGTACTATATGTAATTTAAATAAAAAATAATTTGGTTTCTTAATGTTCCGTCCCTCCTCGCCACTCTTCTCTCTCCCTCCCTAATTAAAGCCCCTGCCCTGTTTTTCCTGTTTCCCCTCACATCACCTGCACACTGCTCTTCTCTCTAGAGCTTCTTCTTCTCTGTCCTTAGTAATAGACTTTTAAGAATTTATTTCTAGGTATTAAAAAGATAAGGGATAAAGTTTAATGAGTGCTCAGAAAAAAAAAAGACAGGTATTTTTCCATTTGGAATACTTGGTTTGTTATTTGAAAAATCTAATTATGATATAATTTTAAGTTGAATTTCCTTTAGTGTGAGATCATTACCCTTATTTACCTTTATTTGAACAGTTAAATTTTACTTATTTTTACACCCTTTAGATTTATAATTGCTGGTGTTGAAATTTTGAGGTAATGAGATAGTAGGGCTTGGTTGTGATGACCAATTTTACCAACTTGAGTGGATGAAGAAACACTGAGGTCATCAGCGGTGTGATGGGTGTGACTACAAGTGTTTTTATAAAGCGTAACTGGGGGTGCTCGGGTTGCAGGCACCTACCCAGGTGAGTGGCACTGTCAGGACCAATCAGATTGTGGGGGCTCCAGCTGTAACCCCTGTAGCTGGGAGGCTAAGGCAAGAAGATTTCCACAAGTTCAAGGTTTGCTAGGATGATGGACTGAGACCTCCGCCTTACAAAACTGAACAACCAACCCAACAAGAGAATTATAAGGTCCAGACAGTTGAAGGTTTAGTTCTGATAAAGGAGTTTCAGTTCATTTTAGTGCTCACCATAGTTTTTGTTAAGTATGCTACATAATAGCTTCTTGGTTTGTTTTAGCTTTTAACTGCATTTGAGAATGCACTGGACTTAGCAGGTAACATTCCCAGTGAAGAGCACCAAGTACTTTACAGGAATTTCATTCAGTGTTTGTCTAAGGTAAGTGACATTCATGTGTTTCTGGTTATGCAAATGTTCATCCATGTGCCTTCCTGCTGATGGTATTCACTTTATTATGCTTTTATATTTTCAAGTTTCCTCATGAGACAACTAGGTTGAAGAAGGCCTGTGAAGGAATGATAACTATCTATCCTACCATACAGTACCCACTAGAAGTGATTTGTTTGTACTTAATTGACTCAGGTAAGGTTTTATATTGCTTCCCAGAGATGTGTGATTATATAAATGTGATATTGCAATTAATTAAGCACTGCTTACTATGTATAAAATATTATGTTGGTCTTTCTGGATGTAAAAGAAATACAGTTGTATAATGTTGCTATTTACAGATAGTCTGACAAATACAGGAAAGAGGAGTGATGGTTATAAAGCTACTGGTCATCAGTGAAGTTCTTTTATTATTAATTAATTAATTAATTTATTTATTTATTTATTTTTAATTCAGTGAAGTCCTTTTGGTGGTAGGACTTGAAGGGTGTCTTGAATTTTCTTTGACATTAGGTAGTTGTTGCACTAGATATAGAAGGAGTAACCAAAACCTCTCTGACTAATAGGTTAGATTTTATTAGTGAGGTCTTGAGTGCTATGAGAAGGATTTGTCGGAACAAGGGGTTTCACAGTGTTGATGTTAATGCCATAGTAATGGTCTATTTTTAAATGTCTTCAGTCTCATGAACTGTTGGTCTGTAAGTAAACTAGAGTGCTCACATTGGAAGCTGTGTCTTGTGTGTGCGTCATGTTCTTACTTCTTCTCAGACTTCCTTGGTAGAGAGAGATGACTGTTCCTAGCCAGGTTATAGGAATTGGCTCATCTGAAGCCATGTCTAGGTGTGATCTAGGCTGGTATTTGTGCAGGTTGACTGTCGTGGTTTTTCATGTTGGCCTCTGCCCTCAGTGTTTGTGATGAATAGCATGCTATATGGTGACTGGAATACACTTCTGTGCATGCGTTTATTCACTTGAAATAAACAAATTCACAGAAGTGAGTGATGAGACTGAACTGGAAATAGTACCCCAGTCACGAGCTGGCAACTGGATTATTGCGGAGCTTTCCTGGTGCAGTGAATCTTTCTCACTCGGATGCAGAGTTGGTGAATACCTAGAACATTTTGTATGAGTGACTCACACATGTCACAGTAGGAAATGTGGCTGAGTTCTGGAGATAACTGAGGGAGAACCCGGGCAGGCCTCGGCCTTTGTGCCTCTCCTGCTTCTGCCTATCTGCTCTCCTTCATCACCCTTCCTCAAGTCCTCCTGGTCTGTATGAAGACAGACGCCCTTTCTTCTAGTCTTGGACTTTCCACCAACAAGTAAGGAGATCTTTTTCATATTTTCAAAGAGAGTATTTTTAACTATCATGAAAAAGCACCAAAAGTATCAGAGTGAATTACTTTATGAAGTACAGGGGCTTAAACTATAAAGTTTAGGATGGTCTTCAGGAGACTAGAGCGATTAAACCAAGTGGCATCAGGAATGAGTGAATGAGCTTGGAATATGATACCATGATACAAAGGGAAGATGAATGGAAATATGATGTGGTAATAGAAAGGAAAGATGAGTGGAAAAACACATTCAGCGTCTTACAGGAAAGGGCAGCATTATTTTCAGAAAGTCAAAACTCATCGATGGTTTGTAAGCAGGAAACCTGCAAACCAAAGCTCTGCATGTAGCTTGGAAGTCGTTGTAGGGAAGTGAAATGGAGCAGCTGGCGTCAGAGAAGACTGAGGGGCCAAGGACTGCGGACGGCTCTTGGGCAGTTCTGGCTGGCTGGAGAAGAGGAGGAAAAGGGTGAGGCTCAAGAAAGGGGCGCTGATGGGAAGACAGGAAAGAATATTTCAGAAGGGAATACGTTGTAGACTGTTATGATAGACTGAGTAACTGATTTTATGACTAAGAAAACTAGCATTACAGTCTTTAAATAAAAACAGTTGAGTTGTAATAATGATGGAGGAAATTGAAGTTGTTAGAAGTTTAAGAAGAAAAGTACCTGAGGAACTTCACTGTAACTTTAAGTTTTTCAAAACCTATTTTTAATGATGGTTCTTAAATGCTTTAACCTCCCTTGTAGCCCACCACCCACCAGAAGTAGTGGGAAGAAAGGATGCGGGGCAGGGGAGAGGGGAAGTGGACCTGTTTAGAAAGGTTCTTTGGAGCAGCTCCCATCTGTGTTGTGTGGAAATTGGCAATTCACTTCACAGGTTAGCAGTGGTAGCTCTATCTATTGCGATCACTTCATGGATACCAGCAGTCCAGTTCAGTAGAGTCAGGTTAGGAACAGCTGTGACATGACCTGGCAGAGACAGCCAGGCCTCAGCCTCGGCTCAAGTCAGCAGGAGGGCCCACAGGACACCAGGAGAAGTTCTCAGCTGTGTCTCTCTCAGGGAAGCAAAGGTCAGTGAGGACATGAGACCCACCAGGGTTGTGCCAGCAAGCCAAGCTCTCTCTTTGTCACTCCGTGGAGTCCTGTTTATACCCTCCAAACATCACGTGTCCGCCATGTGCCTTGCCTCAGCACACGTATGTAATCAGTCCACGGAAGAGGGAAGAGACTGCAGTACACTATGCAATGTAAGGTGGACCAATACATGCGTGTCGTTAGCAGTAAATCCTTCATCACGTGTCCTTTCACGTGCTTGCTTTAGTAGAACCTCCTCTCTCCTGTGTCTGCTTCAGCAAACGTTCCTTCATGAGTCTGCCTTAGTATTTCACACCTGTGTCCACTTCAACGAAATGTTCCTTCATGTGTTTGTCACAGCAAACACCATCCAACTGACTTTCCAAAGAACCCTTCCCTAACTGCATGTATGGGAAAAGCAGAGGAAGGGGAGCCTGTGGTGGGCAGCAAGCTTTCAAAGGAGCAGGAGGAGGACTACAGTGATGTCTGCTCTCTGGACCATTGCAAGAAGGATCGACTGAACGGGACAAAGACTGTGGAAGATAGACAAGGCAGCTGTCAGCAGAAGGACATACACGCTTTTGTTTCTCATCTCATAGGAAACCTTATTTCAAAATCATCCAGTTTTGTAAGAGTTTATGTAAGGCCCAGTGTGTGGCATAAGGATGTGGCCTTTGTGGCTGTTACAGTTGCTATTGACAATTAGTGACCTGTGTGGTTACTTTCTCTCCAGTTCTATTTAGCACCATTTTCTCCTTTGTCTGCTGCAAATGGTGTAGGTAAGTATTTGGATGTTTCTTTTTGGATAACTGACTGAGTGCCTCCTCAACAAGCATGAATTTGCCTATAATATGGTGGAGTTTTTGTTGTTGTTGTTTGGTTTTTTGGTTAGTTAGTTTGTTTGTTTTATAAACATGGCTCTGCTATTCTGGAATCGTGTAAAACAGCAGGAAGAAATGGAATCAAGTCTAACAGCAGAGTTTCACATGTAAATTTAGTAATCTTTCCGATAAAGAGTCTATTTCTTTCTCTATCAGTGTGAATTATAGGATAAGAAAAAATGAGACACCTTCAAATATAAGACTCATCAAAATGTATACCTACTTAGCATTCCTTGAGGTTTGCAATAAAATGGATTTGAGATTTTACTTAGATTTTGCTCTAGAGTAAATTGGATAGAACAGAAACAAAAATTAAATGTTGTACAACCCTGACTATTAAATAACATGAAACCAGTATCATTCCATGGGCGTTTAGAAAAGAAGAGGCCCTGGGGATGTATCGGGCTGGTAAGTGAGAGTCGCTGTCTAACCTGCAAGAGGCCTGGGCTTTATCTTCAGATGGGGGCTGTGAACAATAGGAGGTGGCCACGTGCATGTGTACTTGTGTGTGTGTGTGTGTGTGTGTGTGTGTGTGTGTGTGTGTGTGTGTGTGTGTGTGAAGGATAATAAAGACATAGTGAAAGGATCATACTAACTGATAAGAAAATGTATTGATTTAAAAACTGAGTGTGGTGGTTCACGCCTGTAATCCTAGCACTTAGAAGGAGCAGGAGTTAATCTGCATACCAAGTTTGAGGCCAGCCTGGGCTGCATAAGACTCAGTCTCAACAAAACAAAACAACAACAAAAGTATTCCTGAAGAACATCTGTGGGTGGGTATTGGGTAGAATTGAAAGGGAGGTCTGTATCACAGTGACGGAGGGATGGGTAGATGCTCAGATGTGTGGCGAGACCCACAGAGTCCATGTTTTAGTGAGTTCTAATAATCTGTGGGATGAAGCACTCCAGTTGTAAGTACATTCCAAGGAAAATGATTATTCTCGGGGTGAAAGGAATAGTTATTACAGGACAGTGCAAACAATGCATCCTGAGACAAACTACGTCTTCCGAAAACTAGAACTTCTAGAAACCTGGAAGTCTGTTAAGAGCCGGCATACCCTTCCTCCCCAGAGCACTTTAGTGCCCATCCAGTTTGCTGCTTCACAGCGGTTAATCGCTGCGTTCTCTCCCCCAAAGACAAGTGTATTCTGTCCTTCTTGGTCTCGCTTTGTGTGTTGAGCCTCAAGACTCAGTTGTCAACTTTCATGTAACAGAGTTTGAATAACTTCCCTAGTTGCCATTTGTTGAAAGGTATTTTTTTGTGTATGTGTTAAATGACTCTTTTGATTTGGTTTGCCTTGTAGCTGAAATACAAGAAGACAAGGAGGCTCTGGGCTCTTTAAATTCAAGCAGAAACAGCTTCGTTAATGCTTGTGTGTTCTGGGGCCCAGGGAGACAGCTCAGAGTAGAACACTTGTTTAGCCATAGCATTGCAAAGGAGGATGTTGAGGACATGGCACTAGTTGCACCAGTTTTTGGAATTCATATTTGTAGAGACAGTGGTGAGGTGGCCTTGACAGAAAGAAAGTCATGTTTGGAAACACAATAACTAATCAAAGTGATATTTCTTCCAGTTTGGTTTCATATTTTATCATATGGTGCTTTATAAAAATTTTAAATTAAATCTTAATTTTAATTTTTAATTTTTTAGCTATTGTGAATATGTTTATTTTTATGCTATTTTGGAGATCTAAATCAGTATATAACATTACTTAGGGATTATTCATTGATATGCATTTGATACGCATTGTATTCAAATATAATCGTATTATGCTAATGATTTACTTTTACTATCTGTGATTGAGTCAGTGGTTCCATATATGGTTTGGGGATGTTATTTTACAATAGATGTTAAAACATCAGGTCTTTTAAAATATTAGTTATATTTATTTGTTCCCCACATGTCTTGTTTTTTCTGTCTTAGTTACTTCTTAAGAACTTTACTGTGTGATTAAACAATTTATTTAGATGTTGAATGCTCCTCATTAAGTATAAGAATAAATCACACTTTTTATTTCATTTTGGTATGAATTTCTAGAAATTGGAATGGAATTATATCAAAATATATGTTTTCTAACCTAAATTGTTTTACTAAAATAGATTAAGATTATTACAGCATTGGATAATTAATGCATGTTATTATATAGGCAAAATTGTTTGATTAAAAAATGTGCGCAGTTATTGCTAAATGTGTAAGCCTGAGGAGGCGTGATGAAGGCTTCACTTAGTGTTGTAAGCCTAGTGCAGCGTCTTTTGATAGCAGCATGGAGAAGATGGCCACCAGAGTCTAGTGCTGTGCCTCTGGCTATGAATTACTGCCTCAGGGAACAGGAAGGTACTCTGTTTCTTTTGTGTAAATGCTAAATTCATGGCTGAATAAGTAATACTGTTGAAAGTTGAATAGGGGAGAGACCTGGCAAGCCATGGCTCTGTGACAGTCCATGTACTAGGAGCCGTACGTAGACTCCTCTGAAACCTTTGATCATGAATTCAGTTTCAGAATGTGCATGTAAAGTGTTTTACTTCCAGTGTTTACATGTGTTAATGAGGCATTCATGTTTTCTGTATTTGCTGCTTTATTTATGTTTTTAGTTCCTTAAGTCAGAACTTGGTAAAGTATGTATGAAGTATGACATTTATGTATATAGATGTTGGTAGTTAAAAATTTGGTGTCCGTGTGTATATATATGCATATGCACACACACACGCATGTATGTTGTATATATGCATACACACACATGTATGTATATATGCATATGCACACACACGTATGCTGTATATATGCATATGCACACACACATGTATGTATATATGCATATGCACACACACGTATGTTGTATATATGCATATGCACACACATGTATGTATATATGCATATGCACATGCACACACACGTATGTTGTATATATGCATATGCACACACACATGTATGTATATATGCATATGCACATGCACACACACGTATGTTGTATATATGCATATGCACACACATGTATGTATATATGCATATGCACACACACGTATGCTGTATATATGCATATGCACACACACATGTATGTATATATGCATATGCCTACACACACATGTATGTTGTATACTCGCACATGCACATACACATGTATGTATATGTGCATTCTCATAATGCTTTTATTTCCTTTCAGGGAACCTGACAGATGAGGGACACCAGTATTGTTGTAAGCTAGTGGAAATGAATTCAAAAAGTGGTCCAGGCCTTATTGGCTTAGGCATTATAGCTTTACAAGACAAGAAGTATGAAGATGCTGTTAGTCATCTCACAGAAGGTAACGAATGTACAGTGTGCAGCGTTTAATATGGCGTTTAGGTCATGTGTCTGTAGGGACGATTAGCCTCATGTAAGGAGATAAACTAATAGGCAAATATATATACATACTCTGGAGCCTGCTTCTTAGGTTTGAATTTCAAGTTTTCAATGTAAGAGTGTGGAAAAGTTCAACTTTATGTGTTGCAGTGATTTCCTTTGTACAATACAGAAACTTTGAAGAAGCCATAGATGTAGAGAGGCTTAACTTAGTCATCCTAGTGTGGCGTTTTGGATAAACTTAGATTCAAGCTGAGATATGCCTGACAGAGTGAGGAAAGTTGATGAACTGTGTGCGTGGGAGAGACAGTGAGGTCAACGAGTGCATTTATGGACTGGCAGAGTGAAGAAGAAAACTTGCTTAGCATTGTTAAAAAGCTACACTGCGATGGGCAGTGGTGGCACACACCTTTAATCCTAGCACTCGGGAGGCAGAGACAGGTGGATTTCTGAGTTCAAGGCCAGCCTGGTCTACAGAGTGAGTTCCAGGACAGCCAGGGCTACACAGAGAAACTCTGTCTCGAAAAAAACAAAACAAAACAAAACAAAAAAAAAGTTTACACTGTGTGCTGAGGGCAGCAGGAGCCCATGAAAGCTCTAAGCACAGAATTATTAAATTCTGATTTGTGGTTTTAGACAGCTGGGGCTAGGGAGATAGATCATTCAAGAAGTGCTTGTGAACCTGAGTTTGATTCCTGGAACCCATGGTATCTGTGATTACCTCATCCTTCTAGGCTTGAAGGAAAGCCCTCTCTGCATAGCTGGGTGGTGTCATCTAGCAGAAGCCCAAGTCAAAATGCACAGACCTAAGGAAGCTATTCTTTCTTGCAATCAAGGTATTCTTGATGGACTTTGTGTTTGTACATAAAGGGGACCAATGTTGTTTGTTTTGGTCAAACTCGAGAAGGATACTATTGTTACAATGATGGATTTTGGTTTTTTTTTTTTCATTTTAAATTTGTGGTTGATTTAAATTGCACCGAGGAAGAGAAATCAATGCTAAATCTGTATGCATGTCTGCTAGTAAATTTATCTTTAAGGTGCGGGCTTAGGTATGACGTTTGGCCTTTCCAACAAAGAACTTTCTGGCATGGTTAGGAGTTTCATGAATTCTTTGTTCTTGACCCAGTTAGTTGACAAACTTCTGCATTTGACATTGGATTCTAATTCAGCTTCTCTCCTCTTTCTCTGCCCTGAATTTGCTAGCTGCAGAGGACTAGTAGCCATTGTTATTCTTAAATGTCTTCAGTTTTTTGCATACCATGTGAAGATAGAGGTCTTAAATGTGTTTAGTTTTAAATTAAGGTCTTTCTAGAAGAGTTTGAGAGTTTACTTGTGTTTGAATTATTGATTCCTTTCTCTATATGTAATGCAATTATATATGTATATATTAAGAATTTTGCTCACTCTATGTGCAGTGTATTAATTTTTTTAAAAGAAAATCTTACATTTTTAAGATCGACTTTATTTTATGTGTATGGGAAAGTCTGCATCATTTCATGCATTGCTTGTGGAGGGCAGAAGAAGGGGCATGGAATCCCCTGGGACAGGAACTGTAGATGATTGTGAGCTGCCTGTGGGTACTGGAAACCAGCCAGTGTTCTGAACTGCAGAGCTACCATGTCATTCTTTAAAAGTTCTTCTTTTAGCCTCCCCCCTCCCTCCCCCCCTCCCTCCCCCTCTCCCTCCCCCCTCTCCCCTCCCTCCCCCCTTCCCTCCCTCCCTCCCCCCCTCCCTCCCCCTCTCCCTCCCCCCTCTCCCCTCCCTCCCCCCTTCCCTCCCTCC
>CM052716.1:69792039-69814056 GCA_028551405.1 Uromys caudimaculatus | reverse complement strand
TATCAATAGCTTGCTAAGGTGAGGCTATACATTTCTAACAGTTACCAGACTTGTCAGTCAGTCTTGTTAACTTGATAGGATTTAGAATCATCATGGAAACATCCCTCTCGGTGTGTCTATGAAGGTGTTCCCGACATATCTACTTGAGAAGAGATCTACCCTGAATGCAGCAGAACCATCGTGTGGGCTACGTTCCAGTCCAACAGAAAGAGAGCGAGAGTTGAGTGGCAACTTTCATCTTTCTCTACTTCCTGGCTGAAATGGATCATGATGGTGGCTTTTCCCCGCCACCATGCCTTCCCTATGTTGTTAGACTGCTCAGACTCCCAAACCATGACCCAAAATAAACCCTCCTTCCTTAAGTGGCTTTGTCAGATACTGTCATACACAGGAAAAGTAACACACTATACAAAACGCATCCCAACCTTCCAGAGTTAACCACACACAAAAATACCATATTAAGTAATTTAGTAGGTATATGTCTTAGTCAGGGTGTCTATTCCTGCACAAACATCATGACTAAGAAGCAAGTTGGGGAGGAAAGGGTTTATTCAGCTTACATTTCCATGCTGCTGTTCACCACCAAAGGAAGTCAGGACTGGAACTCAAGCAGGTCAGGAAGCAGGAGTTGATGCAGAGGTCATGGAGGGATGTAACTTACTGGCTTGCTTCCTCTGGCTTGCTCAGCCTGCTTTCTTATAGAACCCAAGACTACCAGCCCAGGGATGGTACCACCCACAAGAGGCCCTCCCTCCTTGATCACTAATTGAGAAAATGTCTTACACCTGGATCTCATGGAGGCATTTTCTCAACTGAAACTCCTTTCTCTGTGATAACTCCAGCTTATGTCAAGTTGACACAAAACCAGCCAGTACAGTATAGATAAACTGTACTAGACTAGACTGATGGAAAATTGAAATAAAATAGCCTGAAAATGTCATTCATATTTCCGGTACCAGATAATCAAGTATCTCTATGAAAACATTCTCATCAGTCTGTTTAAATAATTTATATATTATAATTGACAAGAATCACATTCAGATAATAATATGCAAAACTTTAGAATATATTCTTACCATTTCTTATATCATGAAAATACAAACTTTCTTCTTTTAACCCACAAATGTAAATTTGATGTCATCCTGATTAGTAGAATAGGTAATAATTCACCTGGAGAAAGGAAGGCTGCCTTCTGAATGGTCTTTAGCGCAGGATTGCTTTCATCTTCTGCTGCACTGCTTCCCATGGCCAACTGGTTCACAGCAGTATACAATAATGCCTTCTGTATAAGAAGACAAGGAGGCATGTTTATTAATTCTCTTCACAGATCCCTCTTTTCAAAAGTAAAAGGCCTGTATTTAGCATGATATAAACCCTAAAGCAATGAGGAGCATTTTCTGACTCATTCATACTATTTAACAAATTAAATATTTCCCTTGTATGAGAGTACAAACTAACCTTTCCATGGTTGGAATCCAGAATATGAGCCACACTGCCAGCTACAGCACCTCCCTACAACAGAACGTATTGTTTAGACAAATGCAACGCTTCCATGAAACAGTAAGACAGTACAATCCTCCTTGCAAATCATTAACACGCTCAGGCTTCTTCAAGTTTATACTTGCAAATTCTGTAAATATGAATATGTTATTAGAGCTTAAAGAAGGAAAATCTGTCTACTTTGATCATTTCACTTTTGTTATTATAATACTAAAAGTTCAAAAGTAAGATGATCTTGTAGGGGCACCAGGTAAATGCATGTGCCCTAACAACATAAAGATGCTGAAAGAACGAACGCAGAAAGAGAGATGCAGGACAGCACACACAACCCGGCACAGCTTACTCCTGGAAAATACCTAGCTGCAAATCAACAGACGAACTGGTAATAAAAATGTGATAGATACATAGATAAATGAATGGGCAGATGGATAAACAGATAGACAGACAGATGTAACGGAATACTGCTTGGCTCTCAAGAACTATGGAATCACAAATTTTACAGGAAAATGAATGGACTTAGAATGTCATTCTGTCTCAGAAAGAAAGAAAGAAAAAAAAAACCACACATTCTCCCGTGTATATGGATCCTAGCCTGCAATGTTCACATGTGTACATAATCAAATGTACATGTGTGTACAGTAGACCACATAGAAGGGAGAAGCTGGATGCTATCATAAGTGAGACAGGACAGAACACAGGACAAGGACCCGTGAGCAGGAAGAGCAAAAAGCTAACTGTTTTATAATTTTCACTTTGTCATTGAATTTTCCCGTTTTTCTGGTAGATGAGTGCACAAAAATGTAATCAAGTGAAGGAGCCTGTGCTGGACGGCCTATGTCAACCTGACACAAGCAAGAGTCATCTGGGAGGAGGAGGCCTCAGCTGAGAAAACAAGGTCACATGGCCACCAAATAAGATGGCCACCATAAGATCAGGCCATAGGCAAGACTGTGGGACAGTTTCTTAATTAGTGATTGTTGGGGGACGGCCCTGCCAGGCCACTGTGGGTAGTCCATCCTTGGGCTAGTGATTCTGGGTTCTGTAAGAGAGCAGGCTGATCAAGGAGCAAGATGGTAGAGCACCCCTCCATGACTTCTGCAATAGCTCCTGCCTCCAGCTTCCTTCATTGCTTGAGTTCCAGTTCTGACTTCCTTTTAATGATTAAAAACAAAGAAAGAAAACAGAATTCTTCAAACCTCCATAGTCCTTAATACTAAATGTCCCTGTATGAGAAAGCTTCTTACTGTTTCAATAAGCAAATCAATTACAAAAATAAAAAATCTAAAAATTTTAAATTCGATTGTTGAACACTTTACCTAAGGGGAATAAAAGAGAACTATAAGAATGATTTTGCCAGACATGGTGATTCATGCCTATAATCTTAACACTCAGAATGCTGACGCAAAAGGATTGCCTGAGTCCCAGGCCCAGCCTGGGCTGTATAAGACTCTGTCTTAAAAATATCAGCAGCAAACGCAATGGTTTCATCACATGCATTTTATACCACATGTGCACTGGGCGTCACATACAGAGTGCTGGAATAAAGCTTTAGTGGTACGTGAATATAAAACAAAGATGGATTAAGAAAAGGGCAGCATAGCAGAGTGTAGAGATTCCAGAGTTACCGTGGACTGAAAACCACCAACATGATTTCCACAAGTCACTTATCCTCAAGGCCTCAAGCTTACTTCTCTTGAAAATGAATAGTCATTACAGAAACTTTGTGAACAAGTCACTCAGTATCCAGTCATCCTATCAAAATAGCTTAAAGCCCACTACCCAAATGGCCTGTGAATCAGGAGCATGGACATCACCTGGGAGGTTGTTAGAAACATGGACTCTCAGCACTGTCTCAGCCTTGCTATATTACAACCTGCATTTAATACTACGAGGTGATGCCAACACACAGCCTGTGAATGTCTAAGAAGCACTGGGATGAAATATTTTAAAACATATTCCTAAAAGTACTGAATAACTGATACGCTATTAAGGATTTATCAAGCTCAAACTGAAAGTTGAAGGGGCAGAATCTAGAGACATAAAGATCATTTAGGCCATTCGCAGATCCCAATACTGAGGCTCACCTGCCAGTGGGACAAGCCTAGATATCACACTAGGGGGTGTATATAGGAAGCCTCGGGAATTGCTGAACCTCTCTGGGGTGACAAGACTCAGGCACAGAATAGCCTGGTTAGCACAGAGCCCCAATTATAAATGTGGCTGTGACACATCACAGAAACAAGCACAAACTCTTTCTAATGAAGTCATTTTAATTCTGAGGTTCAAATTATGTTTGCAAAAGAAGATACTGTCAGTAAAAGACATAAAGCCACCTTGAGTGAAGATCGGAAGAACAATGGGCAATAGAAACACATCTACAAAGACCCAAGTATCAAAATTATTACTAAATACATTTTCAAAACAAATTAGGTGTTGTTTGCCAGCCACTTAAAAAAAAAAAGGAAATATTAATAGCAGAAACTAATAAAATATAGATGTCTTAAAATTATGACTAAAATACAGTATATAATTACTTACAAAATGCCAGTGATTTCATGCTTATATTGAGATTTTAGATATTAGCAATGTTTGAATTATTATCTTATCTTTAGACAGTTTTTAAATAAGATCATCTTTTGGAATTTAAAAATACAATCCCTAATGGTTATTTGTTACGCATGTTACTTATTTACACAGGCACTGAGATAATCTGTGTATTTTCAGAACACTTTTAGGCAAAAAGCATTAAAGACACAGAATGAACTACGTCACAGCAGGAGGACAGATCCTACTTTGTAGTCTTCCTAATATTCACAGCAGTTTGTAAGCACACAGGGCACTCAGGCTAGTATTTGTTCAAATTATCATTGGTTAAAGGATGATGTTTTCTCCATTGCACTTATAATTTTTTAAGAAAAATGCTGTATTTTAAAAATATATTTAAGGTGGGTGTGATGGCTGATGCTGTTAATTCGAGCACTCAAAAAAGAAAGGTAGGCAGACTCTGTAAGTCTGAATTCAGCCTAGGAAATTCCAGGCCAGTCAGAGTTACACAGTGAAGCTCCCCCTCTCTGTCTCTCTCTCTCTCTGTATGGTCTCTCTCTGTGCATGTATGTGTAAATATATATACATGTCTAACAATATACATATGCATATATATTTAACACACCCTGGCTACTTGTCAGAACTGTAGGCATTACTCACCTTTGCATTCTGCTGGGTGTACTGAACAACAATTCGAGATAGCAGAGACCAAAGAGCAGGGTCAGCAGGGTTACTAGGGGACATAAAAATGCTCAACTTAAAGATGAGACTTACTTTAACCACAAGAAGCACAGCAAATATTTTAAGTTTAAAGTGTTTTAGACACCTAAGCAAGTTCATATTAATTGCTCATATTTAACTGAAAATGCCTTAAACTTTAGAAAACAAACTATACTGTTTTCTATACACTAAGAGTTCTTACATTCTTAAAGCATGAAGGAAAACAGTATCATGGTGACAAAATTAAGAGACAAATAAAAACAGCTCAGGAACATAGCATGTGGCTCAGAAGAACTACCAAGAACTTTAAAGGCCTAGGACGAACACCATCACTAAGCAGGAGGGTGGGACGCGAAGAGAGACAGTTCATAAGGCATGCACTTCATATTAATTTTTTAGTCTAGCCAGAGAGACGGCTCAGTGGGCGAGGCCTAACCTGACCTGTGATTGAGGTTCTCCACCCTCCTGGCACTGTAACCGTGTCATATAATCCCTCATGGTGCAGTAACCCCCCAATAACAAAATTACTTTGTTGCTACTTTAAATAACTGTAAATTTGGTGCTGTTATGAATCTTAATGTAAACATTTTTGAAGACAGAGATTTGCCAAATTGGTTGCGAGCCATAGATTGAAAACCTCTGATGTATGGAAACTTTAACCATCTGGTTAACCACATGAGCTAGGAGAGAAGTGAGCCCTGCAAACTGGCCTCCCATCCTCACAAGTACATGCTACTTGTGTGTACCCCACTCACCCCCATCAAAAATAAAAGGACTCAATCGGCAAAAGTTATTAATATGAGTAAATGAAGAAAGAAAAAGAAATTAAAGCTATGACATATGAAAATAAAAATAATTCCTGTTAGGTATCATTTGAGTTTTTGTGGTTGTTGTTTGTGTGTTTGTTTTGGTTTGTTTCGCTTTGGTGAGTCAGTATCTCTGAGTAGCTTTGGCTGTCCTGGAACTCTCTCTGTAGACTAGGCCGGCCTCATACTCAGAGGCTAGCCTAGTCTACAAATATATGATGATATATATCAGTTAATGAACTGACAATATTACAAACTTAGGAATTACAGACTTTTATACCAGGATAAGTGGAGTTTCTCCTAAAAACTTTCATCAACTGACCAAAATAACAAGCAGTCTGATTTCCAAAACGAGATGCGCATTTCATTCTGACATCATAATAGAGCCTAACAGTTGAACACAATCACATCAAATACAGTCAGTCCCCAACGTAGACTCACCTGTGCACAGCTTTGGCCACTTGTCTTTGCACTGCCACACTGCGGCCCTGCAGGGCATAAACTGCTGAGGTAAGGAGGCACCTGTGGTAATCGTTTTTGTGTTTGATATGTTTCAGTAACTCATTCAGTGCTGCTTTTGACAGTGTGGCATCCTGCATTGCCAACCCTAGAGCACACAGTGCTTGAAGACTTTCTGCAGCTGGTTCTTTTAAAATAGAGCTATAAATAAATATTTAGTAGTCTGTTAGCCATTAGTACTGTTAGATATTAGTATTCTAATATCAAGAGGTTTTACTTAATACAAAAGCTATTTACTTAAACATTCACTAAAATAAGCCAATGTTGTCCTTAATATAAAAATAATTCTTTACATTTAAATATAATAATTATCTGACTGGAGCAAAATGACGATGGTCTTTCATAGCATAAATTGACAATTCTCACTTCAAGTCATGATGTCCATGATTTAGAAACATATAAATTGGCCTCTTTGAGTCTCAGTATTAGGTAAATAATGAGAACAATTTTAGTAAAATGTTTAGTTTTAATAAAACTCTATTTAATTAAAGGAAGATCAGAAGACACAGATTAGAGACGCCAGCACTCTGCTTTGTCTCCTCAGACTGAACTAAGAAAGGGCAGCTGCTTTGTGGTAGGACAAAGTTTCAGGAAAGCACTGTAGTCCCACAGTAGTGGTAGGGACCACAAACTCCAGAAGCACCAGGTTTAAGTACACCCCAGGTCTGGTGGGTGGCAGGTAGCAGGAGGCTCTCCCTGACAGGAGCTACAGCTGAGAGACTGAGGACATTCTCTTGTCTCCTCAGCACAGAACCTGATCTTGCATGCTTCTAGTTTAAGAAGAAAGGTGACCCAGGGCCCACTAGGGCTGGCACTAGAGAATGGGTTCTCAGCCCTTCCCAGCGAAGTCACACAGAGTTATAACTGGAAGTCATTTTCAAAACGTCTCATCAATTTCTCTCACTGCTTAGAGGGTCAGAAACCTCTCCATGTTTGTATATACATGTTCCAAGGGCCTCTTCTCACCATGGCACATCAAGCAGTCAAGGACAGTGCAGGTCAGGGAAGAGATTTCCAGCATAACAGACGCTCCTCCCTTGGGGACTGAGGGGCACTATTGAGGCAGTGTGTTCCTTGTCACAGAAACTAAGGAGAACTTCTATGTATGGTAGAAGAACCATAAGCTTCCTGAAGTGGGGAGGGGCCTTCTGTCCTCTGAGGATTTGTACCACTCAAAAGATCAGCAAACCTCACTGGTAAGCACTTTCTAATAGCCTGTATTAATCAGCCAGTGCTCCTGGAGAATTATAGCCAACTTTCTAAAACAAAACAAACAAGCTTCAAGAACTCAACACGTACTGCATAAGTAACACCATTATCACAGGTCTCATTTTAATTTGTTCTGAATTATGTTAGTTCTATAGTTATCTTTAAAGACGCTTTGAATGAACCTCTTTTTATTTTCTTCAGATGAGCTTGAAGAGGAAGGAAGGGAGGAGGCCTCTTTGAGGGTCTTGGCAACCAAACACAGAGTCAGCTCGTGATTCCTTTTACTAAAGATTTATGGTCATTTATTCTTGAAAATAAATAAGCAATATTGGACAGATAAAAAGCTATGAATTAAGCCATGATATTTAACTCCACCTGTGACAGTCAATTTAGAACAAGGCAGGTCCAATTCCTTCCGTGTACTTAAAAGTTCCTAAAACATTTAAAACTTATTCTACATTGTTCAAATCTTATCTCAGACTTTATGGATCCGACTGGCAAGTGTTAAAGCCAGCTATACATACCACTTGAAGAGTAAGGACTTGGCTGCATCCATCTTTCCTTGTTTATATTCTGTTATTGCCATGGCTGTCAAGATATGAGCTTTGTCTTGCTCTGATTTACAAACAGCCAGGGCTCTCTCATAGGCTATTACAGAGAAGAGGACAAGAAGCAAAGAAATAAGAACGATTCTAACTAACAAAACACAGCATTCCCCTCCTAATCCCACTTTTCAAAACAGATCTAACAGAAATTCCTTCTTCCTTGTTCTCTTGTTTTCAAGCAAATAGAATAAAACCTACCACAGTTTAGCTATTCCAAAGTAACTCTGAGGACGCCTTTATGTTTGTTAAGTGACAATCCCCACCTTCTGCCTGCAGAATATACTTTGAGGTCTTAGTCACCTTAGGCAGAAAAGGAGACTTGGAAACATGAATGTATGATCACATTCCCAGTGCAGTTCATCACCCTCACCAACCAGATAATATTTAAGTGTACTGTATACATAGTGGCAGAGCCCATGCATATCAGAATTTCCTCAGTTAAAATTTTTGGAAAAATAAAAATATATTACTAACAAAAGCTGAAGCTTTTGCTTTATCAAAAAAATTCATTTAAGCAGTATAGAATAGTAAGTATCTATTTTCACATGCTAACTTACATATCAACCATAAAGACCTGTGCCTCAGTCTCCTCAAATGTCCAATGGCTGCTCAGTTTAAATTGTTCCTTAGGATCATTCATCATCATCTCACACTAATGAGATGACATATGAACGATGCTCTTTATGGCTCCTGACTCTTGGTCAGATTTTAGTAAACACTGCAACCCCAGAGCTGGAGATACGGCTTAGCAGTTAACAGCACTGGCTGCTCTTCCAGAGGATCCAGGTTCAATTCCCAGCCCCCACACAGTAGCTCCCAACGGTCTGTAACTCCAGTTGCTCGCTTCTGGCCTCCAAGGACGTTAGGCACACAATCATGAACTAACATACATAAATCTATACATATAATTTTTTAAATTTTTAACTAACTAAAATCCCACAACCCTACCACAATCCCAGTAATGTATTTTTCTGGAAAAGCTTCAAGTAACATAATTTACTTGCCTGTGCTGCTCTCCTTATACAGGCCCTTCATAAATAACGCCAGTGCAAACCCTATGATGTCCTCTAGCTCTGCAAGGGGCGTTGACTTAAAGGCCTGGATAGCTTTGTCATAGTCACCAATGGAGCTAAGAAGGAAGCACAACTTACTTTTAAGATAAAAATGTTAATTTTGGTTTTATAAAAGTATACAGACTTATTCACTCAACTATGTTTAATGACTTATCTCATATCCTTTCGTATAGTAATTTGGCCAATAAAATACATTAGTGCTCAAGTTGTTGAAAAGAATTAAAGTAGGAGGCACACATAGAGTGGATCTGACAGCACACTGTTTCCTCTTAAATTATATGTGAAAATGAATGGCTCTGCAAAACTCTCATAAAGTTACTCTCTTAAATGCTTTGGGTTTTTTTCTTAACAAAAATTACTTCAATCCCATTATAAGAACAACTTTAGGTTGGATTTTATTTTTTAAAAAAAGTTATAAATATTTAGTCAAGAGTGAAAACCTAGCCTTCCTGTAAACTGTTTATCCATACACCCATCCTTCGGATGACATATTGACACAACAGAATTCCGAGAACGTTTTACTGATTTGTGTTTCAATATAGAGTCAGAAAAACTAAAATGTATTAGGAATCATAATAGTGAAATAGCTGGCTGGCTGTCTTCCATGAAGTCACATGAGGTCACCTGTCATCACCTAAAGATATCTTTCACTTACATGTATGTGAGTCTGTGTGAATCTAAGTGACATGCATGTGGGTGCAGTAGAGGCCGGAAGAAGGCATCGGATTCCTAGAAGCTTGAGTTGCGGGTGGTTGCAAGCTACCTCGCATAAGTGCTGGAAACCACACTCGGTACCTCTGGAGGGGCAGCGAGCACTTTAAACTGCTGAGCCAACTCTCCCACCCCAAGTGTTACCTAAATTAATACTTCTGAGAGTCTTCTGGTATTTATCACTATAATCCAAAAGTTTCTTATAAATGTTATAGAAATATTTTTATAAAAGCATATTAATCTTTGAAGCTATAAATGGACGTTAAAAATCCAAGCAACCTTTTCTTCAAATATTAGTTTTATAAAGATGAAAAATAAAAAACTAAGCTTTAATTTTAAAAGAAGGCTATCCTTTGATATAGTTAATTATTTATAAATATGTAGATATATATTTCTTTAAATGAAATTTTTCAGAAATGTGTAGGGAGAAAAGAGTAAGGAAAAGGAGGAAGAGGCTTGTCTTTGAAACAGAAACTTGAAGCAAACTGACAGAATATTAACGTGTTACACATGAGTGGTGGCTATTCATCAACTTGCACACTATAGCTTATTGAGCACCATCAGCCTCTGTGTTCAAGATATTTCAAAACAAAACCAAATGGGGGCTGGAGAGATGCTCACTGGTTAAAGCATACACTGCTCTCACAGAAGACCCACATCAGTGCCTAGCACCCACACTGGGTGGCTCAAGACCATCTGTTAACTCAAGTTGCAAGGGCTCCAAACCCATTCTGGCACCTCTGGGTATCAGACACACATGTTTCACATACATACATACAGATACTCACATAGACACATGAAATAAAAATGAATAAATCTTTTTTTAAAAGAAAATAGATAGCCAATTTTCTATAGAAGGTAAAATTTTCTTCAAAGATATATATGAAATATCAAACCTAAGATGATGAAATGCTAGTTTCTTATTCTAGGTATCCTCTGCTTCAACAAAACCCTGAAATTAACATTAACAGAGTCAATTCTACCAATTACTAAAATATAACAATTTAAAAATCTTAATGGGCAACCAGCAAAATTCCCCCATGAATGGACTTGCTTAAGTTACGGTGGGTACAGGAAGAATTGCTGCCTCATGCCTCCTTAGATGTAAAGCCTGACCCAAAAGCACCAAGCTGCAGTTCACTGTACTTCAAACTAGACCATGCAAATTTAGGGTAACTCAACATCTAAGAAACCACCTATGAGTCACAAACTCTCTCCCTAGCCATCTATGCTCTAGCTAGGGGGTCTAGCCTCAACTCCCTAAAGCAACTGTCTTCCTGTCCTTTCAGTCAGAAGGTTTAGAGAATCTAAGGGAAGCCTAGCTCCATTGTCCTGAACTTTTTAGTACTATATCAAAGGAGCTCCTAGACCATAATATTTCTTCCCAATTTAAATCTGAATAAACCCAATTCCCCAACTAGTTAAGTAGGCTCCTATTAGAGAACTGGCCCTCTACCCAGTCCATAAAACATGGGCTTCAACAGTCATTCTTCACAAGGCATGCTCAGACCAGCTTTTAAGAGTCCAGGAAGTTTAACACATTCTGGCACTTGGAATAAGGTATCCCAGTGCTCTGTCCTTCACATCTGGAGGGACAAGATTTTCCTTAAGATACAGACTCATAGAATTAATGAGGAAAACCAACCTTACCATAACAACCTGCCCCAGTTTCTTACTGTAACATTGTAAGTATGTTGGTCTTCGGCAGAATGTAACAGTGAAGTTGCCCTAAAAAAAAAAAAAAAAAAAAAGGAACAAGGTTTTCTGAATTCTGTATGTGTAACATTTTGTTTTACACATTCCTCCTGAGCTATATCCATAGATTTATAATCGTTTGTTTCAATTGTACTAATTCTTTAATGCTATTAATGGCTGCTTATTCATCTTTCAGTAAGTTGATACCACAGAGGCACTTAAATATATTTAAATTTTAGGCTGTCAGTAAAAAATAATCTACTTATTCTTTTTTCCACAAGTAAAGCCATTTATTATTGCATGTGAGTTATAAATATTCTAAAATTTGTAATCCAAACATAGGCAATGACCATATCCATGTTATATTTTGACACATACTGATATTTACAGAAGATACTCTTTATGTAGGAAGGCAGAAAAAATTGAATGCTTTCATGTGCTGCCCACACAGAAACACTATAAGACAATGAGTTAAGAAAAAAAGATGAGACGACCCGCTGGGCTTAGAATACATTTACCAAGAGCTAAAGCCTACATTTTCTTCTCCCACTGTGTTCTCTGTAGGCAAGGAGGGAAATGTCCTAAAAGCTAACATTTTATTTAAAAAAAAAAAAAAATGATTTTTTTCATTTCTCTTTAAAGAGGGTCTGCCAGGAGAAATATCAAAAAAGGTTTTTTTTTTATCTACTTGATGTTGTATGAAAAAAAATTTGCTCAAGAACCATAAAATGCTACAAAGATTAAAACTACACTTCCCGTTGAATTTATGTACTATTTATGCTTTAACCTCAAATGTCACAACACATAATACAGTTGCTGTGGTCAGTCAAAAAGGAGTGGTACGTATCCATGTGACTGAAGTCCAGTGATGCCCAAGTTTACAAGTCCCACAGTCTTTACAAATTCTTATATATTAACATTTCAGTCCCTTTTAAACATCCAATCTCTTAAAATTCAAAGTCTTTTAAAAATTCAAAGTCTCTGGTCCTCCTGGAGGCTGGACCACCAACTAAAGAATACACATGGTTCGGACCACATATGTGGCAGAGGAGGGCCTTGTTGGCCATCAGGGGGAGGAGAGGCCCCAGTAAAGGGGAATGTCAGGGTGGGAAAATCGGAGTGGGTGGATGGGTGAGTGGGAGGTGGAATTCCCTCATAGAGGTGGGGGAGGGGGGATAGGTAGTTTCCAAAGAGGAGACCTAGAAAGGGGGAAACATTGGAAATGTAAATAAAGTATCAAAAAATAAAAAAATTCAAAGTCTCTTAACTGTGGGCTCCACTAAAATACCTTCTTCCTTCAGGAGGGAAAATATATCAGGGCACAGTCACAATCAAAAGCAAAAATCAAACTCCAATCGTCCAATGCCTGGGATCCACTCATGATCTTCTGGATTCATCTAAGGGCTTGAGTCACTTCTCCAGCTCTGCCCTTTGTAGCACACACCTTGTCTTCTAGGCTCCAGATGCCTGTACTCCACTGCTGCTGCTGTTCTTGGTGGTCATCTCATGGTACTGGTATCTCCAAAACACTGCTGTCTTCCACTGCAACTAGGTTTACCAACAGCCTCTCATAGGCTCTCTTCATGGTGCCAAGCCTCAACTCCTTTGCATGACCCATTCAGACCTGGGCCATCAATTGCAACTGAGGCTGCACCTTCACCAATGGCCTTCCACAGCCTCTCGAAGTACCAAACCTCAACTCCTTTGCATGACCCCTTCAATCCTGGGCTGTCAATTGCAACTGAGGCTGCACCTTCACCAATGGCTTTCCATGGCCTCTCACAGTGCCCAGGCCTCAGCTGCTCTTCATGACCCCTTCATGCCTTCAAAACGAGTACCACCTGGGTGACTCTTACACATTACCAAGTCCAGCCACAGCACAAGGTACAACCCTGACTATCTTTGGAACACAGCCTCTGTGCGCTCAGAAAACACTTCTCAGAAGATATCATCTCAATGATGCTGGTCTCTTCCCAATCACCGCCAATTTACCAGCTCCAGCTAACCAGCATCAATAGTCCCAGAAATGCAATGGTTTTTGCTTTAGTAGTTCTGGTATCTTGTGAATCACAGCTGACGTCTTCAGCCCCAGCCAACCAAAATCACAGAATCTTAAATCAAACTAGCGATAGCCCTGATAAGAGTTTTTAATCTTCCCTCTGAAATTTCACAAGCCAGGCCTCCATCTTCTGCACTGTTCTCAACATTATCTTCCAAGCTCCTATACAACATCCCACAAAGCTCTTAACACCAAATGGATCTTCTAGCCCAAAGTTCCAAAGTCCTTCCACAGTCCTCCCCAAAACATGGTCAGGTTGTCACAGGAATACCCCACTATGCTGGTACCAATTTGTCTTAGTCAGGGTTGCTATTCCTGCACAAACATCATGACCAAGAAGCAAGTTGGGGAGGAAAGGGTTTATTCGACTTATACTTCCATGCTGCTGTTTATCACTAAAGGAAGTCAGGACTGGAACTCAAGCAGATCAGGAAGCAGGAGCTGATGCAGAGGCCATGGAGGGATGTAACTTACTGGCTTGCTTGCTTCTCCTGGCTTGCTCAGTCTGCTTTCTTATAGAACCCAAGACTACCAGCCCACAGATGGTACCACTCACAAGGGGCCCTCCCCCCTTGATCACTAGTTGAGAAAATGCCTTACCTCTGGATCTCATGGAGGCATTTTCTCAACTGAAACTCCTTTCTCTGCGATAACTTCAGCTTGTGTCAAGTTGACACACAAAACTAGCCAGTACACCAAGTCAGCAATGTCTCAATACAATAACTTGTTAGTCCACTAACTAACAAGTGTAAAGAAAGTAGCAAACACTGTAAGCTGTCTAGTTTTATGTGTTAACTGTTACATTCTATATTTATTTACTGTTTACTGACATTGTACGAAGAAAATTGTGGGATTTTTGTTTTGTTTTGTTGTTGTTTTAGTAAATCTTCCATCAACTGAAAAAATAACTTCATTGTATAGCCTCCAGTACCATCTAGTGATTATTCCTTTGAACTACATGGAAATCCACAAAAGGATGTAGTTAAGTATTTGGGATACATCATTACACATGACCAGACATCTTCTGACTACTTATATCAGGAACAATGGTGAGCCTTAAAGCTAGGCAGTCAGCTCTTTTAGTGTTATTTAGTAGTCACTCATGAGATGAATAGTTATTTTCATGCTGACTTAACCTTATAATGAAAAAATAGTTTGTTTCATTTCCTAACAGTCTCCAGGATAGTCATTACACTCTAGTACATGGGTTTTGTTTGTTAAATATAGCAAACTACTTCTGTTTGGGAGTACTTGCTGTCACTCTATCTAAAATGCATCTTCCCATTTCTCTGAACCTAGAGTCTATTCTAATTCTTCCTTAGCAACCGTTATTAGCCAGATAGTATTAGCTTTTTGAGTATCTCCCATTGAGGAGTTTCATGAGCAGGGCCTTTGTTTATTTTAATTCCCTGGTAAATTTTTCATGCCAAGAACATTGCTTGGGACACAGTATCTGACAAACATTTATTTGCAGAAATAAATATGTGATAGACAATAAGGTAAGCCAAGCAAATATTTACGTTATTTCCTGTCTGACTACAGGGGATAGATTTTTTAAAACAGAGAATCTATGAGGATTTGTTTTGTGCCCTGATCTGTGACCCACCCCCTAGCCAATGGAACCCAAAATACAGCTGAAAACTTGCAACTGCATCTTCTCACCTTTCACAAGGTAATACAATGAGGACCAGGAAAGGAGACAAAATCGCATTAGTTCTTTTGTCAAGAGACTAAGCGATAAGAGCACTGACAATATGGTAAGTGCCATTCGTGGAGCACAGCCTACCTTTGGTATGCCTCGGCTGCTTCTCTTTTCAACTGCAGATGCTCGTTTAAATAGCCCAACATTGTGAAAGCTGGAGCATAATTCTGAATTCTTTCTGGAAATTCACAAATATCTTTAATTTGTATATTCACAAAAATAACAGTTAAATTCTTTTTGTATCTCAAAACAGGAGATTGCCTACTGATATTGACGGTATTATTAAGAATGATCATCTAATTTATCTTGAATATACTAGTGATCTTTGATAATTCTTCTAAATCACTGAATAATATTGAAGAGTTATATGAATTTCTAGTTATATTTATAATTTAAACATGTTTTCTTTAAGTCCTTGGAAAACACAGCTCTAACTGAGATGTCTCCATCAAATCCCTCCCGTCAGAGCTCAGGGAACCCGGCACAAGAGGAGGAAAGAGTGTAAGGGCCAGAGGGGTGGAGGACACCAGAACAAGGCCCTCTGAATCAACTAAGCAAGGCTCATGTGAATTCACAGCGGGTGAAGCAGCACACACAGGGCCTAAATGGGTCTGAACACACGCGTGCGCATACACACACACACAAACACACACACACACACACACACACACACACACACACACACACACACACACACACACACACACGTATATACCAGCTAGTAGCTTAGTGCCTGCTCTTGGGGCTCTTTTTCTTCTGTTGGGTTGCTTTGTCCAGCCTCAATGTGATAGTTTTTGTGTTTTATCTTAATATCTTGTCATGTTTGGTTAAAAAATAAAAACATGTTTACCTTAAAGTAAAATTATTTGAAATTATAACCTACTAAAACTAGTTCTGACATTGTATTCAGGATTTTTACATATTTTTTATTAGTTCTTATAGAATTTCATTCTTTTTTTGGCTAACCAATTAAACCTCTTAGGATTTAATTTACCAATGATTTTCTCTTGGTGGTTTTATTCCAAACTATATGTTGTAAAAAAATAATTCAGTACTTCACACCAGGAACAGAGAAATGGATCTGGGCACTTTCAATGTAGTATTTTCCAATTTTAATGTTGAAAG
This sequence comes from Uromys caudimaculatus, assembly GCA_028551405.1. NCBI lineage: Eukaryota > Metazoa > Chordata > Mammalia > Rodentia > Muridae > Uromys > Uromys caudimaculatus. The sequence continues at coordinate 69,797,788 of CM052716.1, read as the reverse complement.
TGCACTGCATCGGACAAAGAAAACATTACTTTATCTACTTTACTTAAGGTAGTACTGGAGGCGGATTTTCATATCCCCTATGTTGTTTAATGAAGTAGAAGGCAAATAAGAGTCTTACGTGATGGGTGGGATCTTAATATCAGAGGAAAAGGTGAAAGTCATAGTCAAAGTCATTCTCTAAATCCCTAAGGTCACTCTACAAGATCACAATGTCATCAGAAAGAGTTAGAAGTTCCACACACCATGCTATGTGAACTCAGTAGGACAGACAAGGATGGTCTACACGTGCTGATCAACATCTCTCTTTGTTCTGCTTCTACCATGTTAGCGTTTCTGGCCAAGCACACAGCATTTACACAAGTCTATGGAAATAGTTCCTCTGTTTAAGAACCAGCTGTGCACATTTGTTAGAAATTTTCATTCATTATTTTAGATATCTGCATTTTATTAAGAGATTTACCTCTTTAAGTTGTTTTAAAGTAAGGAAACAGGTGAATAAGATTTCAGAGTTAACACTTCCTTATCTCTGGGGACTTAGCAGTGTCCTTCCTGTTTGCACACTACAACAGATGACAACATCCCAGCATGCCGATACCTGTGAACACATTACCCTCTGCACATACTAAAGGCACAAGAGAACTGACTGTCAATACTTAGGTAGACCCTTTTCTCTCCTGTGTTTTATTTCATGTTATTCTGCTGCTGCTTTCTATTATGACTATTTCGGCCGAGTGCTCAGCCTAATACTTTGTAGCATGCACGTCTCGGAAATCCTAAGTAGCAGGCACTTTCCCTTCCATAGCATAGGTAAGACAGCCGAAATTCAGTTGTACAGTCTGCCTAAGGACTCAGTAGCAAGTTCTAAGTAACGAACTGGAAATACAAAGCTGAGTGGTGGCTTGATTTTCAAAACAAAGGAAATCATTACCAGGTAAAGCTAATAAACTTTACCACTCTGCCAGTTTCTTAAATCTAAATGTATTTTTTTCCAATATTTTACAGGCTAATCAGGAGTTAACAGGAAAGGTAAAGTCCCTGGGTGTGGATTTGGCATCTCCTATATATTATCTTTTCTAATACTCCTAATCGTAACTATGCAACTTGGGAATTGTCATCTTTCTCCCCAAAGATGAAGTACAAGCTAAGAGAAGTAAAATGTCTGGTACCCACACTGAGATGGACTACAGAGGAAAGATAGCAGCAGCGACTCAGAACATAACCCTTCAGCACACTTCCACTGCTTAGTACAAGGACATCTTCAATCAGGAAGTAATAAAGGGGGTTAATCACTTTTCAAAGTCATTACTTTGATTTAACAATTGTATTCCTTCCAAGTAGCAACAAAAAGTCAAGTTAGCATTTGAATAACACTAATATTTAACATAGGATGGGTGAATTAAAAATAATTAAGTCACTGTAGTAGTGTGATACTTCACCATACACAATAGGTATCTTACCTACATATTTACACAGAACACCCTGTGCTGCAGGGACAGCATTCATCTGGAGAATGTTGTATTGATATAGCTCTGTTTCTCTGTTGCTTTTGTCTTGTAATGTTGTACAAACCCAATATGCATAACCTATTGCTCCTTCAGTCTTAAAAACAAAAAACAATTGAACTTAGAAAAAGAAATATTTCATTAAAACTAAGAAATAAAATAGCATACTTCAATAACAATATCATCATAGCTTAGTCTTCTTTAAGTGCCTTTAACAAAAGATGCCATAAAAAAAATGGTTGAGATCAATTTAAAATCACTTCTCTAATCCTGAGGAGAATCAAATGCAACAAAGAGTAAGAAACAGAGCTGGGTTTCCCCTTCCCAGACCATTTCCACAGATTAAACAAAACTACCTCAATGTATTTCCAGAGTCTAGTTATCAACTAAAGCCATCATGTCCATCCTTTCTTATAGTCTCAATTTATTTTCAACGTTACTCTTATTACATGTAATAAATCTCAATGTGGAGGGCTAGAGACACAGCTCAATGGTTAAGAGCACTGACTGCTTTTCCACAAGACCCAGATGCAATTTGCAGCACCCACATGATAGCTCACAACTGTCTGTAACATCAGCCCCAGGACCTTCAATGTCCTCCGCTGGCCTCCACAGACACCAGGCACACACTCGGTGCACAGACATACAGGCAGGCAAAACACCCATAAGCAGAAAAATAAATCAGTAAAAACATGTAATTTCACTGTCATTTTTTCATTAGCTTGCACACTGAAGATAAAAACAAATATTTCTAGTAAAGACAGTTTATCTACACTAAGACAGAGTAAAAACAATAGCTATCATTAACATTTTATACAACTTTATACCACTATGCCACTATTTATTTTGTTTTACTTTTTATTTCTGGTTTTGGTTTTTTGACACAGGATTTCATGTAGCTCAGGTTGACTTCACACATGCTATGCAGCTGAAAATGACCCTGAACTCCTGATCCTCTCGCCGCCACTCCTGAGGGTCACTATTCCCAGCCTCTATTTGTATTGTTAACAGGATAATATCTGCCCAAGAGCACATTCAGACTCTTACATGCATACTGAGCTCTGTCGTGTGCCTGAAGAGATCCATGGTATCATAACTTCCAACCCTCTCTGCAATGAGAGCCTATTAAGAGAATTTTTAAAAGGCTTTAATTAATTTAAAAGAAATAAAACTGATGATAATAAATGGTTCTAGAAGAAGCAGAGATTTACAAGGCATGCTTCAAAGCAAAGCAAAGTTTTACTTCCATGCTACCATTTTTAATTAAGCCTATGAGTAGTATCCTGAGATAATTATTTTAGAGAACAAAATACTTTCAAAATATTAACCATTTGACATGTAGGTAACTAATCTAGTATTTACTAACCTAGAGTAACACGACACACCCTGGAATACTCTAATCATAAGACTGACATCCGGCAGAAATGCAAATCCCTGTGCTCCCTGTCCAATAACTGACCCAGAGGACAGCACAAAATGCCCTGCTCCCATGTGCCACTGCACTTAATGAGGACAGGAAACTGGAAATTGCCCAGATATCTCTGCATGCATCAGACAACGTGAATTAGACTAAGGTATAAAAGCACTGTAAGAGACATACCTAGTCTCTAACGAATGGCTTCTGATACACGTGGTGCTGTTGCTACTGAACCATTTAGTAATTATTACAATCCAGATGAGCCATTCAGTCACCCCCAATACTGTTGTTTACGTGATATGACTAAAGTAAACTAAACCCAGGACGGATTCAGACTAGTGCCAATTAACCTGACTCCATCTGGCAGTACAAAAGTCTAAACTTGGTCAAAGAGAAAATTCTCATAAGTGCACATCCTAATAGGAAGATTCTATAGAAAATTAGAAAACAACCATAATAATCTTTGTAAATGTGAATCATCTTTGCAAATGCAAGCTTATTAATAGTTCTAGGTTTATTTCTTAGACAAACTAATAATCATATTCATGGGATTCAAAGTTTAATAACTGTCGGCTGGATCACAATATTTACATCTGAATTTAAATGTCTATATATTTAACAATAGCCACACCTCAAAGAATTGACATCACATAAACTAAAATATTGTATTCAAAGGCGTTATCACCATGATTGGCATGCATTGAGTTTTCAAATGCTACATGTAATGCTATCAACATTAGCACTAATAGGACGTTATTGTATATTGATAAGTTTGCTAATAATTGTATATCTTACCTGTCCAATCCAGCACAATAAATACGATGGATCAAGGGACTGAGCCATTTTGAACGCTTCATGAGCTTGCTAGGCAAAAAAGCAAAAAATATCACATCAAGCAATTTCATAAACTTCAATGGTTTAAAAAGCATAAAATTAGAAAACTCAAACCTATCATGAATATACATAAATAAGTCATTATTAAAGCACAGTTAGAATTCAGTGTTTTAGCTACACAGTCTTAGAATAATGCTGTGTGCAACAGATTCCTCTATGGTGAAGAGTCTGTCTCTTTATCTGATCTCAGCTCTATCTCTATCACCTAGTCTGCAGAGCTTCAATATCACATGCTAACTACGTGCAAAATAAATGATTAAATAAGGCCGAATACAGTCCCCCTTATTGAGGGAATAACACACAAAATCAGTGAAGCTGAAGATACGACCTGGAGAAAGAGAGATGAACAGCACAATTCTACAATAGGCAGTCAAGAAACATTAAAGATACCTCTCTTGGACTGTACGTTCATGTTTCCTGCCCCCTACTTTAAAAACAACAACAGCACATTTACTCCATACTGCTTTCTGATGTTTTAGGACATTCCACGTGGTATCAGGAAAGACTTTTTTTAAAGAAGGAAGTTCATGAACCACTGTGCCCAGGTCTACACCAAGTGTGTTTTCTTTCACTGAGCTACAGCTGCAACGCCTTCACATATGTCAAAATCTAACTTAAGAATTTATTTCAACGTACAATCTTACAAAGCTGATCACTGTTGCAGTGAGTGCTTAGATAGAATCACTTAACAGAGCATTACAGAATTCTTTTCTGTCAAAGGACTAGATTTAGCACACTGACTACACTAAGAAACAGTAGGACGTGGCACTTCCCTGGACTTGTGGAGACTTCCCACACATGGCCTATAACATGATTCTGTCAGCTCAACTGGGAGGAACTCCCCTGGGATATCTAAAGGCAATAACATTTGCTAAAGCCAAAACCTAAATTACAACAGCAATCGTTTAATTTAAGATACTGAAAAATACTGTCTCTCATCTTCACTCACCCAGCCTAAACGTGCATACAAACAGCATCTCTCATATTTGTGCTGTGACCAAATGAATTCATAAGAGAATTGTTTTCATCTATACGAACTACCTGACGAGGCTGAGGTAAGAGGATGACTACTACACAGTGAGTCTAAGGCTAGAGCGGACTACATAGAAACACAGTGTCTCGGAGAGGAAAAGGTTTCTATAAATATAAGATGACAAGTTTCATGAGTTTCAAGGAAAAATAAATCTTACATTTTCATTATTCAACCCAATAAAGTAAATGCCACAATTAACTAGGATATCTGACATACTAGATAGATAATACATATAGGATTTCTTTACAACTGATAATTATACCTCGATGTTTTCAGTCGCAAGGTATAATACTCCTAAGTTGGTCCATGCAGCAGCATTCTAAAAGACATTTAAAAACAAACAAGTCTTATTCAGAGAAGCTTCTTTTTACAGTGGGCAGCAGTTAATATAGACTCAAACTAGTGAAAGTGGTAAAAAAAAAAAAAAGTGACTGTTCAGTGTTCAACCCTAAATAGGACATCTATAGCACACCCTCCCAGGCTCAGCATTGACGGCTGTCCTCAGGAACTCACAGCTGCTATGTTTACCTGCACAAGATCTATACAAGACTTGAGCACGTCAGCATCCAACTGTGCAGCAGGGAGGAGCTCCTGGAGCTGCACCCCCAGCTAGGGAGCTCATGGCTAATGGAGAACAGGAGGGAGGCTTTTCCTATAGCGGTGTAGCTGTTAACGTGTCCATACTCCACAAATAACCCTGTACCCATGCTCACACAAGCGATCAAATTAAACTCAGGAGTTCATTTAAAGAAGAAGATAAGGATCAATTTGCATTCTTCTACATGTAGACCGCCAGTTGAACCAGCACCATTTGTTGAAAATGCTGTCTTTTTTCCACTGAGTGGTTTTAGCTCCTTTGTTGAAAATCAAGTGACCATAAGTGTATGGGTTCATTTCTGGGTC